>ML682047.1:6090433-6302912 GCA_007922195.1 Podocnemis expansa
CACACACACACACACACACACACACACATATTTGGTGCAGCTTAGAGAGTTTAAGGTTTCTGATCCCAATGGAATTTTTGGAAGGTTTATAAAATGAGCTCACTTTCTGTAAGTGTGATTGAAATCAATATTATTTGACAAGTCTGGTTCAAATAATAACAGTAAAAATTTCTAGCTTAAGAGCAGCCTGTGAAGAGACACCTGTAGTTAGGTTGGCACAGCTGGAGTGACCTATTTATGGGATACAGAACATAATATGTATGCATTTTTGCTAGGGTGTCTCCTCCATCTCTTTGCCTCACACAGGACCTCCTAATGGGATGGCAAACCCAATAGTGTTTGAGTTATATTTCCAAACCTACAACTATTGAAATGGTTGTGAAATAGGGAAAATGAGCTCACCCAGCTTTAACAAATATCTGCTAACCTATCTGATGGCATTTAATTAACTCTTTATGTTTGCTTTTGTGCTCTGTAACCAGCTGCCAGGCCCAGTTACAGTAACTTCCTAGGGCATTGGTCTCAAACACATGGCCCATGGGCCACATGCAGCCCCGACAGCTATTTCCTGTGACCCGCAACAACATTATTGTTACCAATATTTGCAATACTGTTGTATGGAGAGTTTCAGTGTTGCAGCCCTCGGGCTAACGTACTAGTCCTCATGTGGCCCTCTACTAGTCCTCGTGCGGCTCTCGTGACGATTTGAGTTTGACACCCCTGTCCTAGGGGATAGTACTGGCTGAGCAGCACACTGCAGAAAGACATCTTGTTCTGCTCTGACAGGGGCATGATTAAAGAGGAAAGCAGGTAGCACAGGAAGGCAGCATGACTGAGAGAATGGGCATGCCAGTTTAACTCTGCCAGTGACTCGCTGGGTATCCTCAATCACTTCACCTCTCTCTCTGCCTCAGTTTCCCTGCTCACCTTTTGTCTGTCTGATGCATTTAAAACATCCATTCTTTAGGGCAGGAGCTGTCTTTTAGTATGTGCCTGCACATGGGGCCCTGATCCTTTGGCTCTGCAGTAATACAAATAGTCATCATAACTTGGACAGGTGAAAAAGTTTCCACTGTAACGATCTTTTAGTTGGAAAATGCTGACCTGGTGGAATCAATACATTCCATCAAAACATTCACCAGAAAGTAGGCTGATGGGCTCATTTCCTGTTGTCTGAGCTGTTTGCCCGACTCCTCAGGCTCCTTGGTTTCCCAACTGGTAAGCAAGTCTGACTTCTTGTATGTCACAGGCTGTTCAATGTCACCCAGTTAGAGCTGGTTTGAATGCAATGACTTATTTTAGATTAAAACATTTCTTTCCCAAAAACATCACCTGCCCTTCCCTTAGCAGGTTTTATCCAGGAGTTGGCCCATGCTACAGAGAAAAGGTGGTTTATTTCTAAACTGAATTTGCCTGTGTTTAACTTCTCGCCACTGATTCATATTATGCCAACCACATTTTACTTATGGTCTGCTGGAGACCATCTCCCTCTGGCTGCAAACAAGAAGTCCTGTGGCACTTAAAGACTAACAAATTTATTTATTGCATGAGTTTTTGTGGGAGAAAATCCCACTTCGTCAGATGCTTTGAAGATGGGGAACTTACACAATGGGAGTAAATTCCCTCATCTTCAAAGCATCTGATGAAGTGGGATTTTTCTCCCGCGAAAGCTCATGCAATAAATTTGTTAGTCTTTAAGTGCCACAGGGCTTGTTCGTTTTACTGAACTAGACTAACACAGCTGGGAAGTGAATGGAAGCACCTGCTTAGCATCTGCAAGTTCAAACTTGTCACCACCCACTTTTTTTTCCTCCTACAAGAAAGCAGAAAAACAACACCCCCCCCCCGGTTTCTATAATTTGAGAGAAGGAAACTACTAGAGGCGATACTAAACCTGTCTGTCAATCTCCATGCTAAATTCACAGCAAAGTAGTTTTCTCCTCTCTCATGACATATAAATGCACTGACTGTGATAGGCAAGAGCAGATCCATAAAGCTGTAATCTCTCTATCTGTATCTATCAGTCCAAACCATGAATTTCTAAGGAGTCAGTCATCATAGGACAGGGTCCTGCTGTTAGAGCTGTAACTATGGCTTCTGGCACCCAGGGCAGGAAGGCGGAAAGGCGGTCCCCCCAAGCCCGGATCCGGCCTGGGGCCTGATGCATCCCGACAGGGGGAAATGCTTTCCCTGCTGCCGGGCAAGAGTGGCCGGAGACCCGGTGGGGGGTGCCTTCCCCTGCTACCTGGCCAGAGCGGCTGAGACCTGGCAAGGGGTGCCTTCCCCTGCCACCGGGCCAGAGCGGCTGAGACCTGGTGGGGGCATGCCTTTCCCTGCCGCCAGGCCAGAGCAGCCAGGGATGTTTGGGGCAGGGCAGGAGAAACTTCCCCAGCCCCTGCCTGGCTTCAGGAGGAATGTGCCTAACATTCCTCTTCCGGACCAGGCAGGGTCTGGTGGCCACCCTTTAAAATTTTCCACCCCAGTCTTTGCCCCGTTCACCCTGCCCTAGTTATGGCTCTGTCTGCTGTCCTTTACACTGTTTCTATTCTGCCTCAGGGTAATTCCATGGTCTTCAGTGGAGTTGTACCAGATTTAGTCCAGTGTAAGTGAGACCAGATTCAAACCCATACAACCAAATTGTGCTCTCAGTCTTATTGCTATAAATCTGGAATTAATCCACTGACTTCATCAAGTTTCTTCTGATTCAGACTGGCATAATAAAAATCAAAGTATGTCAGGCAGTGTTTAAGCACTCAGCTACTAAAGGATTTCAACATCTTACTTCTAGGCAACTGGTATGCATCAGTGTCAAGGAGAGCAGTTTGGAGCTGTGTCTTCATGACCCAGAGATGTCAGCAAGTTGAAAAAAAAAACAACAAGGAGTTGTGTGGCACTTTAAGACTAACAGATTTATTTTTTGCATGAGCTTTCGTGGGAGAAGATCCCACTTCCTCAGATGCTTCGAAGATGGGTGAACTTACAGAAAGGAATGAAACTAAATGCAAGGGGGTGTAAAACATAGGATCAGGTCATAAGACATAGAACCTGAAGGGAAATGATACCCTGAGAGGTTTGCAGTGCCCTGAAATCACTCATCAAAGGGTCTTGACAGGCAGAAATCACTAGGCAGAATGGTATATGCGTGCCAAGAAATGGGAGAGGGCGTCCAAATTGCAGAGCCTATATTTCAGGAAAGATTTATTTTACATTTATTTTAAATTTTCCCCTGTGTTGCTTGTGCCATTCCACTGAATATTGAAAAAAGATTTAGGGGTGCTTCAGTGGCACTTTTTCAAATAAACATTTAATTAGCTGGTGATGCATCCCTCTCAATTAGATGCCATTCAATTACTTCAAACCTATCCCCTGAGGATTGACAGTGAGTAAGGAATATATGTACCTGAATAAATTTGTCATTATGTACCCATTGGTATTTAGTTAATAATATACAATATGATGCTAAATCTAAATGAAACAAGAGATGAAAGTGAATTACATGTTTTTAGTATCACTGAATCAGCTTGGGAAAGTAGAGTATGTCTCTCCCATTATACTCTTGCTTGATGATACTCTTTTTAATACTTGATCAGTCTTCTTAAACTGAACCTCGCCTCCTTCAGTGCCCAGGATGGGCATACACAGGGGTAAAATAAAAGTTGCATGGGCAACCATAAATCTGATATTTCCTATCTTTTGAGGGCTTGACTTTACAAATGCAGTAACTCTCTCTCACTCTGATTTTTAGGTATGTAACACACACAGCAGCATTTTTAGTCCATATGGAATCTCTAGTCTCATTTACACTAAGGCTGTTGTACCCCAGTCTGGTCATGGAAAGTGGCCTTGAAGGGCCCACAGATACAATTCACTCCTACACGTCTACATGGCAGCTTGTGCAAGTGGGGCTGGAGTTAGAACACTAAAAATAGCAATGTGGATATTCCTGCTAGGGTGGAAGTTCAACATCTCAAGCCCACCTGACCTCTTAGCTACAGGGCATGAGCTCTGGCCCAAGCAGGAAGATCCACATGCTACTTCAAGCCTCTTCCAGCATAAGTCTGTCTACTTGGGCTAAGAGACTTACCCCTAGCTGCGGTGTAGACAGCCTGTTTGGCTCTTTAACCTTGCAAGTTATATAAAATAGGCCTAGGGTATGCCTCCACTGGAGTCAAGACACCACATGCACGCAAAGCTGTGACTGTAGCAGGTCCCAGCAGTACCAGTACAGAACTAGCTACTTGGCTGTGTAGCCAGATGGCATTTAATTTATACTGAAGGAGATGCCAGGACTCAAGCCACTTGCTTTGTTTTTATAACTGACATGACAAATCCAAAAGTGGCAGGGCTGAGCCCTGGCAAATCCCAGCATAAATTTAGCCCTGTATCCAAGGTGCCAGGTGGAGTGGGGGTGGCTAGCTCACAACGCCAACCATACCATTGAGGCTAGCTTCTATGTGCTTTTCAGTGAACTAGCTTGATAAAAGCTTGCTCAGGGGGGCCACCATGTGCTGCGCTCACACTTCTAGTTTGCTGTGTGGACATGCCCTCCGTGTAAATGAAAATCAGACCCATTATTATTAGTTATACTTGTAATCAAAGCCAATAGTGTTCAGAGCCCTTTCCTAAATTCTTAGACAACTCTGTCATCTTTGACTACTACTTCTCGCCAGAGGCGGCCTTAGGCAATTGGGGGCCCTAGGCAAAGGCCCATTGTGGGGCCCCCTAAAGGTCCCACTATCGGCTCTCACTGTTACCTTCCCTGTGGCCCCAGCCCCCCTGAACCCCTAAGTGCCCCACACCCCCCCCCCCAGGACTCCTTATTTATTTTGCTGAACCAAACTAACATGACTATTCCCCTGGAACTAATAGATTATTCTTGGGTAAGAGCTTCCCATCATGAAACTTGTAAGTTGATCATCTTTCACTTAACAAAAATGAGGCTAATGCTGAACTACAAAGTTAAAATGAACATTTTAAAAATGTTTAAAAAGTATCAGCATTAATTAATAAATAAAAAGTGGTAACATTAATGATGGCTCAAAAATAACTAAAATACCACCTTTAAAATTCTGGCAGTCAAATCTTACAAATTTTTCATATAGGCTTGTGTTTGTGTGCACTAGACATTTAATGAAAATAATTAGAGTAAATAAAAATAAGTGAAAAGAAGGTTTCTAGTGTGTAGCGCTAAATGAAAAACACCAAATTTCAATGAAATTCTCTGAAGTACTCAAGTTTGTAAGACTCTGGCCCCTCAAAAATATTAAATAGTAAGTTCAGAAGAAGCTAAAAAATTACTTACCAAAAGAAAGACATACAGCACAGACATCACACACAGCTGTAATGATTGCTTGAAGGCAGCACTGTATTTATATGTAGTACCCTATATGGACCTAACTGGTAACTTGAGCTAACCAAAGCCAAAGTAAAAATTGTCACAACATCAAAGGAAAAGGCAAAAGAACAGGTAAAAAAGAAAAGAAAAAGGCAATATTTCGCCATATTAAAAAATGGCAGAAAAAATGGCCACACTGAGGAATTAAAAACTGAGGCCACCAGAAAAGTTCCTGCTATTGTGCTGTCTATCGCTTACTCCTGCTATTTTAGCATGTCAGTGTGAAGGTCATGGGCAGATAATGGTGAAATATGCAATTCAGAGGAAGAACAGATCCTAATGACAGGTTGCCTTGATGAGCCAAGAGTAAAAAGTGCTTAGGCTTCCAGCCCTACTAGCTCTGCTAGATGGGAAAAATTTCTATATTTTCATTTCTGTCCACCAAATTGAGGATGGGGCCCCTCATTGCTAGGGGTCGTAGTTGGCCAAGCCTCCACTGCTTCTCACCAGTGGCATTTCAGATCACCAGCACAATTCAGGCAGAACATCTGCCACTAATGGATCTAGCCTAAAATCCAAATGCTTTTGTTTAATAAAAATACAGCTTATAAAATGCCTGAGGGTTCACCCTCCTTCTCTCTGACATTCCCCAGGTTCTCCATGCACAGAGAAAACACCTGGCAGGAGGTAGCTGGGCGGGAATGAAGATTTATGCGCATTTATTTAGAATATATGATGTCTTCCTTGTACCACAGAGAATTGTACTGTATCCTTAGCTTACTAAATACACACCAACTGATCACCTTTATTCTATACATTTTTGTATTATTCCAAAATTATCCAGGATTGGATTATTTGGATATTCTGTATAGTTTTGGATTACATTTTTGGATTAAATACACACTAAATGATCACCAGTTTTGATGCATCTTATTTTCATCAATTCCTCTATCACCAGTATCCTATACTTCAGCTCCCTCTGCCTCTACCTAATTAGGGCTAACTCCTCAGTTGGGATAAATCAGCACCAGTCCAGTGATATTACTGAGGCTGTGTCAACCTACACTAGGAAAGGCTCTGGTCGTCACGGTGTCTCTCTTGATCCCTTTGTTCATACAGTCACTGCCTCCCTGTCCTTTCCTTGAGGATTACAGTGTAAAGCAGTGTTTTTTAAACTTGGGCCCAGCACCCAATACTGTGTCATAGACCCTCAGGAACTGGGTTGCAGTGCCCCCTGCTGCCACTGCCAAAAGGCTGGAATGCATTGCTCAAAGATGTAACTTTTGGTTCGTGGGCATAAATAATTTTTTTCAGCTGGGTCCCAAGGATCACTGAAGACCACCCTGGAAAGCAGAATAGTACTGAGTTGAAGGAAAGGCATTTCTCTTTCTCTCAGCACACTAGAGACACCGTGGTAGGTAGGTGGTAGGTAGCCCAAGGGAGATATACAAGTTCTTTGTGTATCTCCCTTCTGTTGCTGTCCCACCATGGTGTAGCCCTGCCCTCAGCCTCAAGATCATCCTTTCTCTTACTCAGCATTTACATTAAGGTAACTCAGAGTAGTGTTTGTCCAATATAGACACTATCCAGGATCCCCAACTGTAACAAACTACTGTTACCATCACAAAGTCCCTGGTGTCATACTGTCAATGTCTCATAAGTGGGTCCTCAAAGACCCAATCAGTCAATTGGGAAGATAAATCTGGCAGCGGTGAATTCGCCACCATCAGTGAAGACAAGGGCTCAGGCACCTGTTTCAACTCTTGACTTTGCCACATGCTTTCTGTGTGACTGTGAGCTAGCCAATATAAATCATCGTGCCTTAGTTTCCCCAGTCTGTGAAATGGAGGGTAATGATGCTTGCTTTCTCTGGCAGGTGGGATAAATTCATAAACTTTTATGCAGTGTTGAAATTCTTGGTGATGGGAGAGGCATAGATACAGGTGGCTAATTGCAATGAAATCAAGTTACTCCAGATTTGTGATGATTTAAGTGAATGCAGAAGCTTGGCTCACTGTATAGACTATTCTAATCAGAATTCTTCCCCCTTCTTCCCCATATATTTCTCTCTCTGCCTCTCTTGCTGCCCCATTTTTCACCGTCCTCACCTACCTCCACCCCAAATTTCCCTTTTTCTTACATCCTCTCTTAAGCACACTGTGAACCCAAGATGGTTTGAAGTCATAACAAACCTGTGATCCCATGGTGTCCCATTGTTTTGAAATGACTGGGTAATGACCCATTCCTAACAAAAACAGAATAAAATATGACTCGGAATGCAGGAGTGAGCCATGAAAGCGCCGCCTTATAATCAGATAAATGTTCACATCCTCTGGCAAAACCCGTAACGTAGCAAAGATAAAAAGTGTTTGTTATTCACTTAGGCATGTTCTGGTTTCCGGAGTTACCAAGTAATTTGTAATCTTTTTCCACTGGCTTGGCTTCTATAAGAAGAGGGTTTGAGTAAATGATAAAAATTGTGCAAACAGCTTTTTTGTCATGATGGATGGCATTTGAATTATGAACCAAAAAAAGGGAAAAATAAATATACTGACAGTCAGGTGCATGTCTTACCTTGTGTGACTGCACTTATCCTGCCTGGCTCTGAGATAGTCTGTTCCTGAAAGAGAAAAGTAAGGGAGTCGATATTTATTCTAGGGCCTATGAATATTTGATTCTAGATACACAATGGTTTCACATTATATTATATCACAGTCTGTCTCCAAAGAGTGAAATTTTCCCCCAGCTGCAGACTGGCACAAGGCCTTATTCATCACTTTTGTCCCATGTGGTGTCCCTTGGCCTGAAGTGGAAGTGAAGATGTGCATGGGTCTCTCCCCAACTTTCTGCACTAGGGGTGAATTTCACCCTCCATGATCAATCACCAAGGCTTAAAATAGGAAACCAGTGTGCATCAGAGGGTTATGTGAGCTGAGAAGTTACTTCCCTCCTTGAACTGGAGCTTTTCATTCCTGATACAGCTGGAGTTTTAGGCTCCCAATGCAATAAAAACACTATCTGACTTCTGTCGACTGCATGTGCTTTGTAAATTCCAGTTCACAGTTCATGAAACTTTGCATAGGAGAGAACAGAAGAGTGCTGTTTGTGCAATGCACAGTCCTGATTGCTTTGGGATGATCAAAGCTAAAAACAGTAACTCCTCATAACTTTACCTGTTCTCACATCTCAAGCAGAAAGAAGTGTCCCACACCCTGCCCTCCAATTCTGGCTGTGATGGGAACTGGAAGCATTGAAATAACAGGAGAAAGGATCTTTGCTCAGTGTTTCTATCCGTGGCCACAAGGGGGAAATGTCTTAAAATTTCAAGGGAATCTACTCTGTTGAGCAAAACAAAGGAAGAGCACCTTAAACACTAACAAATATTTTTGGGTATAAGGTTTCATGGGCTAAAACCCACCTGATCAGACACTTGAAGTGAAAACTCAAGTTTGTTTATATACACACACTTGCAAAGAAGGGTGAGTCACATTATTATGTGGATGACTAGTATTAACAAGGTCAATTCAAACTGTAGATGTGGTCCATTCACAACAGTTGATGAGAAGGTGGGAATATTTAAAGAGGGGAAATTACTTTTTACTGTGCCAGGCCCATTTTAGCCGACTCATGAGCAAAGGACTTAATTAACCTGAATGAACTTTTGGGAAAACATTCACAGTTTCCAAGGAAAGTTCACCTGACCTCTGCACTTCCTTAAAGTGGCTTCTCATTGTAGATCATCTGGAAAATCACCGAGTTTTAAGCCAGCAGAATACAATGGGCTAAAGTCTGGTGACTCCTGCACTGGTTAGGTGGGGAGAAGCAGGAAAGGTAGAGAGAAAAAGCAGTTACTTTGGTTGGTGTTCTATAAATCTCTGAAACATGGGGATCAGTCTTATGATGGATCCTCTGCCAGATCCTGAGGTCCAGTCCTAAATGTCCGTGAATGTTTTAAAAGTGACACACTGGCCAGCAGTGTCTGTGACCTCCTTCTGTGGCCAATCCACAGATCAGCTGCTATTGCTCTCCTCTAAGGCATTTCTTCCTTTAATCCAAATGGTACGGATTTGTACAATGCAGCTGAAGATCTGTCTAGGTTCTGATATTACCTTATTATTGTAGTATCTGAGACCCGGATCCTCAAAGCTATTGAAGTGCCTAACTCCCAAATGAAACCAGTGGCAGTTAGGTGCCTAAATGGTTCTGAGGATCTTGGCTTGATTGTCTCACAGCCATTGATGGATCTGACCTTCAAAAGATCCCTGTGGGCTGAGGGGAAAATGCTATCTCCATTTTATAGAGGGAGAAATGAGGCATGGGGTAGAGCAGGTGAGTTGACCAAGATCGCTGAGAGTCTGTAGTTGAGCTAGGAATTAAATGCAAGTCTCTTATGCTTTAGTCCAGTGACCTAACCACCAGGTCAGTGGCTCTCAACCCCTACAGTATCTTTCCCATATTGGATCCCCAACCAATGGGTCATGGCATTAAATTTTGGTGCATTTTCCTCATTTCTAAAGAGTTGGGGACATTTTGCCACATGACAAAGGAAACTTTGCAGCTACAATTATGTTTAGTTAAAAGAAATCTGGCTGTGATTCCAATGCTGCTTAGGAGGAAGTGCTTTGCAAAGCAATTGAGCCATTGGCATTAGAGTGAGACATTTGCCTTTCAAACCTGCCTCTGAGAGGGAGGCTAAGGGAAATTATTTAAATCTTATGACTTGCGGTTTGCTGTGCAGACTGGGTCATTTGAGGGAAATTTAAAAGCGCTAATGTGTCAAATTCCCTCTTGGAATATCTCAGCATGGATAGATAAGAACAGGTACTAATGTATTTTATTTCAGCAACAATTAAGTAGGCATCCAAATAAAACTTTAGTGCATGTTTCTAAATGTTATTGCCTGTTTTCTTCCCCTTTCCCACAGCAAGGAGATGCAGTTTAATGCTATAATTTGAAATGTAAAGAGCTACCCTCAAGGTGCTCAAAGAGATGAAATTGTTCTGCACAAGCTTGGGAAAATTTCATTATAAATGAATTTCTCCACCTCTGCAATGGCTTTGGGTGTAGGTGATAAATGGTCTCCATTATCACAGGTGAAATGATTGAAGTTTACTTCATTAGAGCAAATGGTAATCATGGGCCATGAAAATCATCTTTTAAAAAGCACTTTTATAAAAAATCTTCCCAAATGGGATCAGCCTAGTGGCTCATTTGTCATCTAACTAAATCATCTTAATAAATGATGGGCAGACTCCCCTCAGTGGGGTAGAACCTGCAACACTCATTTTTCTCCGACTGGAGAGGAATGATGCTTATAAAAATTATGCAATAACAGGCAGCATGATGTGGGCATTGCTGTTACATACAATAAGAAAACACGCTCTACTGAAAATATGAATAGGGATGAGTGAGTGGGATATGAGTAGGGAAGATAAGAACTTGGAAAAAAGCTGAAGATATGAGTAGGGATGAATGAGCTTAGAAAAAAGAAGCATTTTTTTTAATAAACCAGAATCTTTTCCTTTTTAAAATGGAGCTTGAGTGCAAGGTGTCACTTAGTTGACAGCGGTGCACTTACACACCTATCAGCCTATTCTGAAATTTATTCTAACCCTTTCTCTTTTTCTTTCTTGTTCCAATAAGTTTTTTTCATCCACTTAGGAGTACCTCAATGTCTGGGGTCCAGTCAAACTAGAACCAGAACCTGTAACAGTGAAATGTCACCAAAATCTCCATTCCCATCAGGGTTATCATGGGCCGTCTGTCATTGTGGCAAGAAAACTCTGTTGTTACGAGCCATTTAGCCTAGATTTGCAGATGCAGGTGGATTGAATTCAGTAGCTGAAATAAGAGTCAGAAGAAGAGTTCCTACTTACAGGTGTTGTATTCAACCTATATCCAAATTTCTTGGGGTGCAATCCCAAGCATTTGAACTTAGTGGGAGATTTGCTATTGACTTCATTGAAGCCAGGTATTCATCCCCAATCATTTGAGAACCACCCTTTAATTATGAGGTACAAAGACACAAGCTGAGTATTTTTAGCCCTTTTAGGATTGAAATATGGGTTCGGTCTTATAAAATCCATGGAGAGGCACTTACTAAACATAGTGCTATAGAAAAAGGCATCAGGGCTGCATTGTTAGTTCAGGAGTTTTGGGGTGCTGAGCATACACCATCCTTCTTCATTTCAGCTAGAGTCCTGCACACTCTGTATCTCCAAAAACTAGGCTCCAGGAGTGAAATCTCAACCCTATTAAAGTCAATGGGAATTTTGTCATAGGATTTCACCTTAGTTTAAACTACCTGTTATTAAAACAACAGTTTCCCGTGTATTTGCCCTTCAAAAAATGCAATAATAGGAAGAAAGGAAAATTCATGAATGACTCCCAGTTCTCACAGGGCCTGTGAATAGCTACCTAATTCTTAATCTGCAGACAGACTGTTATGACAGGGACTGTGAAACATACATCCTGGTTGCATCAGCATTGTAAAAACACTTTGAAATGGTCATCTGTGGTCTTCACAGATGGAGAGCATCATTACAGGAAGAAACAGTTTAAGCAGCTAGCCCAATCTCTCACACGGTCATTGGCAGAACCAGAAATAATGATCGGCCATTCATGGTTCAGATGTCACGGTTGAGCCAACAAGAGGCATGCTTACAAATGCAGATTTAAATATTAGTAAATTATTTTAGTGCTTGTGAAAGGTACGAGGCTCACAGTCTAGGGTCGGGAAGGCTATTGTTTATCAATAGAAAGGTTACAGTCTGGGTTCTAGTAAAGGGGTCTTTCCCTGTGTTGCTCCATCAAGATGCCTCTGTCCTGTTTTGCAGGATCCTGTTTTAGGAGTCCATGGCTCATTTGCCACGGCATTCAGTTATTACAGTCTCTGCCACGTTTTCCCACCAGGGGGCATTCATCAATGCAGATTGCATTGGAAATAGAGTGAAATTTATAGCTGTTATGGTAGATAGGATACTAAACAGCCATTGGATGCAAATTTTAAAGCAAATTGCAATGGAAATAGAGTGAAATTTATAGATGGATAGATAGTGTATTAAATAGTCATCAGACAAGAATGACTTTTGAGCAACACAAAGTTGGGTTGCATTGTTCTAGAATGACTTCTACGTTTTAAATGTAGAAGTCTAGCACCTCTGCTTAATATGCAGAAGGTCCTGGGTTCTCAAGCCCCAGGGGGTTCGACTCGATGATCTCATGAGGTCGCTTCCAGCCCTATTATTTGATTCTATTCTATTCTAAGTCAAGGAATGATCTAGTTAACTATTTGAAAACTAGATCATTCCTTGACTTCTACATGTAAAACGTCACATGTAACAGGACTGAACAGCTCTGTTGGGGAAAAAAACAAACAAACCAACCCTCAACCAAACCAAAAAAATCAAACAAAAACCGTATCAAGTTAGAAACATCAGCTTTGCAAAACCTTTGAGATTCAGAGTGATCGTCTATCCATGGGCAATGTCAATGCACAAAGCTATGAAACTTGATAAAGTACAACCTTTTGAGTAAGTAGGGAGATACTAGTGCAATGTACTTCAGCACTATGTGGTGTCTTTAAGGCTGGCAAACCATCATAATTATTGTTTACATTACACCTTCTGTTCCAATGTGCTTCATTCTGTACATACCCTCAACAGTAATGAGATACAATCATCTTTGTCATGGAGAGCACTGGTCTCCAAGAGCCACAACAAGAAGGGGAAATTTTGTCCCAGATCCGTGTTGCAAACCCTTCCACTTTTATGAAAAAAAGTTCTCATCAGAAAGATGTATATATAGCAAACTGGAAGGTGTTCAGTGTATCGGTACCAGAAGCATGACAATCTGTGTTGACTCTGTCCCAATACATAGTGCCAAGGAAGCTAAACTTACACTGTTGAGACATCACCCCAGAGAAGCAAGTGTGAAGTTTTTTGGGTTTTTTTAGGTGTGTTATGAACTGCACTAGGATGAATAGCATTAAATTACATTTGTGTTAGATTCAGGGGGATGATTGGATGCATAGGTGTTTGATTAGTGTGATCCTCCAGTTTGTATAATCCAAGTCTGAGGCGCTTCCAGCGCTCTTCTTTTTTATTGAATTTCACCCTCCATAAGGTCCTTCAACCTGAACCAGTGGGTTTTTAAGTGGAAATCTGTTGAGAGGGGGATTTTCGAAGACAAATTAGGGTTAGACAACCAACTCCCATTGACTGTCAATGGCATTGCGTGCCCTGTATGCCTTTGAAAATCTCCCATTAATCCAGATGAAAAAGTCATAAGAGAAAAGCATCAAAACATCTCAGGTCTGATCCACCACTACATTCAGGTCCAGCTCCTCACAGGACTGATGAGATGATAAGGCTGTCTAGCAGATTCTTATGTTGTGGGGTATGTTGAAGAAAGCACCTAGACTAGAGGATCCATAACCCAAGAACAATAAACATAGCTCTTAGAGGAATTCCTCTAACATCATGTAGTGACAGCATGAGTCTGAGGGAAGATGCCTGTTCCAGATGACCACCACATCTTACTGAGAAACTGTTCATGAAAAGTCATGGCTCATTTTTGGGTTTCAAGGTTGGTGATGTCCCCATTGAGGGAAACTAAAGGAAATGTGGGGAGACAAGATAGGCATGTGAGTTCTTCAGAACATGGACAGCAAGACCAGGAGACATGTTCCTTTTTCCCTAGATTCCCCATGCTGCATAAAATTGCAATTTGTCTCTGCATTACACTCCTGAACTTGCTGCTTTCTTTTTACAAGCACTCTTTCCAAAACAACTACAATACTAGTCACCCCTTTAAAAAGAAAAACAAAAAACTCCCAAACCCTTGATCTGTCATTAATATCATTCCTCTGGCACTGAGTGTAACTGCATTGATCCTGATGCAGAAGTAATTCAGTGTTAAATTTAGGTTATGTCCGAACTGAAAAGATCAGTCAACCTATGTTAGGTGGATTTACAGCCACCACTTTAATCCCTCCTCAGCAGGAGTACTTTCACTGTCCTAAGAGGGTCCCAGTCTCTCAGCTCCTGCCAGGAATTGGCTGCACTTCGCTCCCCTGCCACCTGATTCCCTGTTGTCCATCAAGGGAGGGGTCCAGCCACACAGACTTCTCACCCTGGCTCCTAGCTGGAAGTGAGGTCCAGCCACCTGGCTTTCCAGGGGACTGGGGGAAGAGGGGAACAAAGAGAAAGTTGCTCATCTTTCTTGTCAATTTGGAACAATGAAATTGGCAAAAACAGCCAGAAGCCAATGTAGATACTGCTCCATCCTATTTACACCGACATAAGCTCTGTGGTTCTTGCTGAGGTGGCATTTAGTAGGTTGATAGAGCAAGGAATTGCACTGGAGGGAGGAGCGTTTCCATGTGTGCACCTCCACTGTTACATGGGCAAAAGCTGATGTTTGTCAACAAAACTGTGTAATATAAGCAAGGCCTTATTGTCAGTAAATACTTCTGGAGCCCGCATTATGTGGGTCTCTGCAGTAATTAACCAAACTACTAGCTGAGACGTTAACCTGATGTCTCACCACTTGATTATTATTTCAGTACTACTACTATATTGGTTATCATTGATTATTATTGACTATTGATGATCATTTATTATTAACGATCTTGATTATTTTTGACTATATTGATTATTATTTTAAAAATACTACTTTAATACTACTACTGAGACTCATTTTGCCAATGCTTACACTTGTTTTACCTTAGCATAATAACATTGATTTCAATTAAGTGACTCTTTCTTTGGACGGATGTAACTGAGAGATGAATTAGGCCTCAAGATTTCATGTTTTAGGAAAATTCCAGATAGATCCACACACATACTAGATTTAATATGCAAAAGAGACAAGAACATTTTTTTCTGTTCAACTTGCTTTCAAAAAGCCTGACCTTTTGCTAATGTAGCTTTCCTTTGGACAGGCACAGTGGTGCATCTTCATCCCTTGGATCCATAAGATTTTCAAAACCACTGTGTGAAATCCTGGCTCCACTGAAGTTAACGGCAAAACTTCCACAGATTTCAACAGCATCAAGATTTTATCCAGTATGGCCGTGACCAGCTGCACAGAGAAATATAGCCCCACACCTCTACCCTGAAATACACCATTGGCTCCTCATTCATTCCAAGATCCATCTCAGAGCTGTCCTTAAAAGAAACAGAGTCCCCAAATGTTCTTGCTTCTTATTTACAGTCAGCACTGACTTACTGTCTTGTATCATCCCCCCAAACTTAACACTGTCAGTTCAAGAGTCTTGTCCTCTGCAATTCTTGCTAGTTTGAAATGGCTTCTCGGCATCCCTCTTCTTCAGTGACTCCTCCATCTCTTTCCTCTATCCTCCTCCTTCATTTATGTCTCCTTTTTCTTGCTCTTTCAGTTAATGAGCCTGAAAGCTGAATGCTTCCAGAAATGTATCACGTATTGGCTTCAAACCATTGTTTCACCCCTGCCCATAAACTATCATTCATTCTAAATACATGGTGTCATACATAATGGTTCCTTATGCATCAGTCAATGAAGCATTTTGGCAAAGCATCACAGGATGGTGGGAATTACTATGCTGGATCAGACTGCAGGTCCATCTAACCCAGTGTCCTCTCCCTGGTGGTGGTCAGAAGTAGATGTGGCAAAGGTATAAGAGATGCACAGTAAGCAATAAGCTTATGCCCTCTGTAGAGGACTCATCCTGGCCATTCATATCACTTTCAGGCCTACAGCACATGGTTTTCTATTTCTCTTGTGTAGAAGATACTCTGTACAAGAAACTAATATTGTGCTTAGAAAAAATCTCTATTTCCTTCTAACTTCTCTCTCTTTCTCCGTTTTGTCTTTATCTTCTTAATCTGTATTTTTAGGAGATAGGGACTGAATTTCCTGTTGGGAGAACTCTTTCAGAGAGTGGGAGGAAAGGGAAAACTAAGGAGAAAAGCTAGATAGGACTTACCTTCCTTTGAACGATTAAGACCATGATGGTTGCTAGTGCAAAGACGAGGCACACCGTCAGGGAAGCCGTGGTGAAACAGAAGTATGTTTTGTTAGAGGCAGCAAGCCTCCTTGAAACAGCGTCTTCAGTCACTTTCATGGCTGCTTCATGAGAATCATTCACCTGGAAAAATATTTGCTCTGGTGAAGTGCACATTCTTATATAGCCCTCAGTGGATCACTCTGTATCTCTCCTTGATCAGACTGACATTCGCAGCCCATCTCCGTTCCTAGCAGGATTTTCCCCCCTCATCCTGGCTCATGTGATCTGGAAAAAAAGCTTCATCATTTGTCGTGCGATGAAAAAGGAGTCCGGGGGCGTGAGGCAGGATGCAGCCGTGAAAAGGGGAAGGAGCTTCATGGTCTTGATCAGGGATTTTGTGAAGGCAGTCTCTCTGCACCGGAGGTTTCTGATGTCAGAAGGTAAATGAAAACCAGGGTTGGCTTCCCCCCTCCTCTTCCACCCTCTTTCTTTGAAACTGAGCGCAAGGCAAATGCTTTTTCACTTCCTACTCAACTGCAGTGACAGTTCAGTACAGTAAATCACCCCGATTAATATCTTCCTGTTTCACAGTGTAGTTCCTTCTCATTCTTAGTCAAGTACTCTAGGCCTGTGATCTCCTTCCCTTCTCTGGAGATCTGGGGCAAGGCATGAATGAGGCAAGGTGAGTTGGTGAACTTCAGTCCCGAGAGTCATGATCTGGACATGTTGGGGGGGAGGGGGCTTTTCATAAGTGCCTCAATGACTTGGGAACACACATCCCATTGAAATCCACTTGGACTTGGGTTCCTAAATCACTTTGGTTATGTCTACACTGCAGCTGGAAATGTGCAACCCAGCCTGGGTAGACAGACTCATACTAGCTCTGCTTGAGCTACCATGCTAAAGATAGCTGTATGGATGCTGATGCATGGTCAGCGCAGGAGATGGAGCTGAAAAGACCTCGCAGTGATCACAAGCAGAAATTATGCCTGGAGGAACTGTGGGATGGAGACTTCTCATGGCAGAATCCAGAGAAGTAGCTCCATCCGTACCTCAGTTATGCAGTTGAAAAATGAGATAATAATTCCCTTTTGCTGTCTTGTCTAGTTAGACTACACAGTGTTTGCATAGAGACTGACTATTACTCTGTACAATATGTGGCACACTGAGGTCCATTCTCGTAGTTTCTCATAGTCTCTCAGACACTTCTGTAATAAATGTGAATCAAAGGAATAATTATGCCCATACATTAATACACATAATCATTGTAATAGGCAAGCCCATAGAAACGATGGCTGTATAAGTAGATACATCAATGAAGTTCAGTGAAAAAAAAAAAGGCTGGACATATTAGGTCCCATTCCACCCTGGTGTAAAGGGGCACAACACTCACTGAATTATCTTCTGTGCAAAGGTGAGAACTGGGTTTCAAACAATGCCTAAAGTTGGCATGAGACAGCTGCATTATTTAGGGAAGCATTTCTTTCTCCTGGAGGTTTTGCAGCAGTTGCCCAACAAGACAAAAGTGGACAATCTCCCTTGGAGAAATTGCCTTTCACTGGTACTGGTTCAGCTTCTGACAACATCTTGTAGAACTCTGTTCTTATAGCTGTGTCACTCAGGGTGGCTATGTAAAGAGAACAGACACAAGAATGTAATCAGTCTGTCTACAGCTGCCGAAGTACCTGCATTACTTCTATATATGACCCCATATGGACTCTAGGAAATGTCTTGAGTTGCTAAGCTAATGTTCCTTCATTGATCCAAGTTCCAAAGGCGTAGCCGTGTTAGTCTAGCTTGGCAAAACATAGGACTCCTTGTTTGCTTAATTGATCAAAGTTATTTTAGAGCAATTAGCAACTTTTTAATGGCATTCATTGTAGGGTGGAGAGATGCTTGAAAACCTCCCTCATAACTGACTAGTAGACAATGCATTGCATCAGTTAATCAACTCAAGGTGAGCTCATGGTGCGAGTGGCAAGCGCTGCCTGCAGAAAGCTGGGAAAGGATTGGATATAATTGAAAAATACTATTATGTGTCCCATAAACACTAGCTCAGATCCAATTAAAATATTTTCAGACATGTCTCCATGATGACATTCCATGAGTCCATGGATCCTGTTGTCACTTCTGGAATCCCTCCATTATTATCTCTCTGGTTAGCTAGGGACCTTCTGCAATGCAGAATTGTGGTCCTATGTTGTGCTTACAGCTTCAAGGAACTCCATATGAATGTTTCAATGCATTCGCCTGCACTGCAGTTCTAGAGGCTTAAAGGCTGGGTGTAACTGTGTCTTTGGTTGACTCTTTAATATGTGAAATGGCGCACAGTGCAGCCTCTGCCTTTGTGTGAAAGGACAAGAGGGGAGAAAACAAGTGAACCACAAAACCAACAGTGCTGATTATTTCTTTGCAGTGTACTAGTGATTCTTATTAGATAGAAGCAAAAAAAAACAAAACAAAAAAAACCCTTCATCTCACAAAGTGTCCTTCAATGCACTAGCTTTAAGTCCAAAGGGGGAAAAAAAACCCAAAACCAAAAATCTTGTTGATGGGATCACTGTAATTCAACCTAGTTTATATAAAATTCATCCCTGCATTCAGTCACTGTGAGCTGAAGGTCCTCAGTACCTCTAAGAAGGCAATCCTCTCTCTAAATTAGGTCTTGATGTTGCCAAAATCTTTCTTTTTCATGTTTTTTTGCCAATGTAGTCTTTCTGCTAGAACCTGACCCATAGTTTACAAACAACTAACTTGTCTCGAGGCACATCTTTTTATGAACCCTACCATACATATGATGATCCCTGAAATGCAGATGAATAATGAATACATGACTTTACACAGCTATTTTTTGGTAGTAAGAGAGGGGATTCTGACTCATTTCTAGGTTGCACCATTCATTCAGCCCCCTCCAACAAGCCGGAGCCATAACTTCAGGTTCAGTTGTAGCTCTGTCCCACACGTCCTTACGATTACTCCGGTAAATCACTGGAAACCGGAAATGCAGAATCAGAAAACTGAGGTTATTGAAAATATGTATGCTCAAAGGATGAGTCACACTTTTTAAAATTCCCACAGTGAATCATTTTTTCGCATCTGTCTTTGGCCTACATTATGTTCTAGCTCAGGCCCTGGGTGGGTTGACCTTGGCGTTCAGAACTTTCTGGGCCATGGATGCTTTGCGTGGGGCCTTCCCACCATGTGTGCATTGCTGCATCACTCATAAAGGAGACTTCATTATTCTACATGCCTGGTATAAAACTTGTCTTTTCATCCGGGAGTTGAACAGATTGCATCCACCCTGTCCTCCTATATTGACAAATGGCAGGGGGCTGAGACAGTTTGAAGGGAGAGAGGTATGATAGACTACTGCTTGTGAGACGGTGTGGTGAAGTTCCAGGTGAAGGCTTCCTCCTTTGGAATATATTGGAGAATTTTTTTTTTTTTTAACAAAAAGAAAGGTTAGGTTTTTTTGTTTGTTCTTTTTTCCCCCCTGCCACTCCCCCATTTGGAGAGAGTGGAAAAAGCCAACCAACTAAAATTACTGAACAAAAATAGACATCAGAAGGGAAGAAAACATGAAAAAAGAGAGGTTAAATCAGCAATTTGTGAAGTATTATCTCCCTAGGAAACTGCACACTGTTTATTCTCGCTGTGCAGCCATCTCCATTGTTCAAAGGAAACACATCAGTCAGCCTTTCAAGGCATTAGCTGTGAAGGTATATTGAATTAGGTGTAAATTGTCTGTATGGGAAAAAAATTGTTTTATACCAGTAGAGTGATATGCATCATCTATTGTTCTCAAAATGCATACAGAAACCAGTGAGATAAAGGCAGATAATAAAATGCAATCATAAGCCAATATAAATGGAATGACATAATAATGCAGTAACTCACGCAGATTTTTCAGATAATCCATTTCCTCAGTCAGAGTCACTGTCTTCCATGAACTTATAGCAGTTTTCTCTGCAGAGCATTCTCTGCAAAGAGGGGCTGCACCTGGGTTGTTTGACAGTTTTTGGTATCTCATAGCAGGAATTAATAGGCATGATTTAATAAAGATAAACATTTTATTTTCTGGGTTTGATACAATTTGGTATTCTCATTAAAGATTTGAAGGATGGAGTGGAGAGGATGGTGAGGAAGGTTAAAATAAAAATAGTGTGTGCCTGAGACCAGATTTTCAGATTTCTCGTGATCTGGGGAGTTTTAATTTCTATATCCCTAAACTGAGACAGCTGATAGAAGCCTGATTTTCAAAGGGCAGGAGCTCAGTGCTTTCTGAAAATGGCCTCTTTAGAGTCCCTTCAGCTGGGTACCCAAGACTGGTGTCTCCCAAAGTCTGTAGTCACTTCTGAAAATCTTGACCTGGGAGGGGCTTCTGAGTGGTTTTGTCACTGAATGAGGTTCAAATATGAGCAATAATATATTGACTCAGTTGATAGGAAGAAATAATCAAATGCACAGAAAGAAAGGAAAAAAAACCCTGATTCCAAACCCCAGTGAAGTGAATGGAAAGGATTCTCACTGAGCTTTCAAGTGAATGGAAAGGCTTCCCATTTATTACACTGGGTGTTGGATGCGGCCCACAGACAGCATGATCTGGGCACTGTGGCATATGAGGTAAGTTCACATTGAAATTAGTGCTGCTGCACATGCTCAGAATTTGTAGGTGAAAGGAATATTTTGTTGATCACGGGGTTTAGAAAAGATCTTGGAATCACAGTGTATGATATAGCCACATTTGTTAAGGACTATTAGATCATCTGTGACCTCCTAAGTAACACAGGCTCATAGGCTCTAAAGTAAGAAGAGACTGTCTGATCATCTAGGCTGACAATCTGCACAATGGAGGCCACAGAACCTCACTCACCCACTCCTGTAATAAACCTCTAACCTCTGACTGAGTTATTAAATCCTCAAATCATGGCTTGAAGACCACAGACCACAGAATTTCATCCAGTTATTGCTATAATATGCCAGTCACTTTAAAGCTTATGACTTGGAGGACAAAAACGTGACTGGAGGCAGAGAAATTAATGGTCAAGAATTGGATGACCTTTGTTCACCCCTTGCCTTTCCCAACAGAAATTGCGCAATATAATTTGAAGAATAAGAAGGAGAAGAAGAAGAAAGAAATCTATTACTAACTTCTGTAACTCACTGCTGTTAGATATCATTGATAAAACTTACCCAAAGATGGAAGCAAGAAAAAAGATTATATAGACATTTGTATGAAGAACATGTACATCCACAGTTAAATTAGCTTGCTTAATATTGATGAGGGATTCAAACCCTCAGGTTCAAGGGAACAAGTTAGTGACTAATTGGCTAGGGTCATGAAGAAAGGTTCCCATAGGTAGTTTATTTCATCATATTATGAGATTCCTTGAACCTTCCTCTGAAAAATCTGAGGTAGGCCAGTACATCAAATATTGCATGAAACTAGAAGGATTGTTGGTCAGATTTAGTATGGCAATTTTTATTTTTCTGTGTTCTGTTGATAAGCAGACTGGGTTAAAATTCTGTTACAAGACTTCAATTAAATAAATGTGATCAGGCTAGAAGTCAGAAAGATAAAAATAAAATGAAATGTACATAAGGCCAAATTAGCCCTGCTTTATCTTCACCAAAGCAACATAGTTACAGCAGAGATGAATTGGGCTCAGAGTGCATTAATGCATTCAGACTTTAACAAAGGAACCAAAAAAAGAAAGAAAACCCTCCAGTGCAGACTATTAATAAAGCTCCCAATATCTTATTAAAAAGGAAACTTAAGTATTCAATCTGTTGACTATGGGATAAATATATTAAATTTAACTGGGAAATAATACAGGAGAGGGAAAAGACAAAGTCACCGTTAAATGCAAAAGCAAACTGTATATCAAGGGATTGAAAAGGACACAGAACAAATTCGTGTTTATAAGTCTGGCAAGCATGGTTGTTTTATCCTCAGAAAATATAAAAAATCCAACAATTGTCTCTGAGGGGGGGATGATTTAGACAAATTATTTTTTGTTGGCTTTTTGCTTTTGTTCTCTCGTTTTTTGCCTCGCTATAATCTGGGGAAGAAAAGAACCTGCAAAAAATGGATCAGGATCGAAATTACTTATCTGGCTAATCTCATAATACCTCAGCAACTCCCAGTCTTTTATCCTATCAATGCCCTGAGAGGGAGGCACTGTTTTATTCCCATTGCATGTATGGAGAACTGAGGCATAAAGAGTACATCTACACTGGAGCCTTAGGTCGACTTAACCTTCCTTAAACTGACCTAAGGAAAGCTCTGTCCACATTTGGAATTTATTAAGCTGACATGTGCTTCTCTAAGTCAACTTAATAACACCACCGCGGAAAGTTGACTTAACGCTTAAGTCGACCTTATTACGTAGACTTAAGTCAGTGTGGATGGGGCATAGCCCTTAAGTTGACCTTATTAAGTCGGCTTAAGGGCTATGCAGCATCTACACAGGCTTAAGTTGATTTAATAAGGTTGACTTAAATGTTAAATTAACCTAGCACGTACCAGTGTGGATGTGGGCAGTCCACAGGACTTCTGAATGTGGACGCTCTATGTCAGCTTTACGAAGTTGACTTAAAGTTGACCTTGTTAAGTCATCTTAACCAGTGTAGACATAGCCAAAGGGTTTGAAGGCTTGCTTCATAAAGAGTCATAGACTCTGCAGTACTGAGTTTTGCAGTAACCGGCTTTTAAGCAGTCTGCCATTCAGTGGAATTCACAGCCCTGAGTTAGGTGCCCAGGCTTCCAGTCCAGTGCAGGACAGTGAGGTGCCTAGGAAAAGGCATTTACGAAAACCAGCAAACACAGCTGGGAGGCACTGAGCGTTAGCCAAGAGAAGATGCTGACAAGAGGGATAGATTAATGCTGTGCTTGGTAGCGCTGCCTGAGTTCCTGTGTGGAGCTACGCATAATGCCAATATACCTAGTTTCCAAGACCAAACAAGCAATGCCACGCTGGATTTTCTACAATATCCAGTACTGGCTTAGCTCTTCCCTCAGTAATAAAACGTGTATTCACTTTAATTGGTAGAATTGTCAAAAGCAATGATAGGATTTAGGTACACAAGTTCCACTGCAAGTCAGTGGGACATGGACGGGTCCTTCCTTAGGAACCTTTGACAATTACAGCCAAAGGGAGCAGAGGTAAACCAGTGTGAATCATAGTTTAAAATTTCACCTTGCTTTCACATGAATCAGAGAACATACAATGGAATCCTCATGTGTGAGATTAAAAAATAATATCTTATCTTGGAAGTTTTCTTCTTGGTCTTCACTATAAAAGACAGAGACAATACATTATCTAGAAGTTACCCACCAGCATTTTTTCACTTGAATAGATGCTCTAGAAACACCTAGAGTTTTTATCAATCAGGTGTATTTATCCAATGAAAGCAGATATCCAGGAGGTATCATAATAAATCTAACTTCCCATGAATTATTTTTAATTCTGTTTCTTTGATGCCAAGAACAGGGCACAAAGATTTTCACTTTTCTATTGAACTTCAGATCATTTCTACTTTAGCCTTTTCCTGAATTAATGACACCTTAGGAACCTGAGCAATGTCAATTTCAATGTTTTTAGGAGTCTGCTCAGAGTTTACTCTCAGCAGTTCTTGGATTTTTCCCCAAATTTCACTCTAAATTAGACACCTTTAGACTAGTGTCTCAGCTCTTTGCCTCAGCTCTTCCTTACTTGGACAAAGAACAGGGGTGAGGACACTTCTGATGGAGAATCTTCACTGTTTTGAGCAAAGCTGGCTGCAGGGGCGCAAGGTGAATCCACAGCCAAGTCAAGGGGAATATCATCCACTGACTCCTAAACAATCTTAAGTGCTCCAGACAGCAAGGATGTGTCTGGTACCGTTACTTTTTCTCCAAACCCTTTCACATCACAGAAGCATGCCAGCTAATATGGGAATGTCTATCTGCTTAGCAAAGAGCAGACAACTTTCCACAAAATTCTTAACGCAGCAGCGTAGCAAAAGGGGCTAATTTTACAAAAGGTGCTCAGCATTAAACACTGAGTGCCTAGCACAAGGACGCAGCAGTCCACATATAGCCCAAATCATAGGTCTCTGGAAGACAGAACTTGATAAAAAGTTCAGGGGCAAGGGACTCAGCAACTCAGCAACCGGCAGAGTGGCTCAAAGTGGTGTGAAAGTCACTTTGCAAACCTTGCCTGCGGTTTCATGCTAAATTTTTTTTTTGTTCTTCCTTCAGATTATGTGGGTTCATGCCCCCTGAATTTTGCTCTCAGTTTCGGGTCTGAATGAATTCAAACACGTCTAAGTAAAACTCAACCCAAACTACCAAGTTTTGCCTAGTTTCAGTACAAACCCAAGCAAAACCACAGAATTGCTCATGGTTTCCAGCCCAAACCATACATTTCACCTAGCCTGGGGTTTCATTATGATAATTGCATACCTCTTGAAATAGAACACATGAAGTGCAGGTACCAAAGCAAACTGAATTCCTACATATACACTTTGGGGCTTCTTGTAATGCCATGGGTGAAAATTGCTCCTTCTGCAGGGAACCCAGCACAAATATTCCCAGCTGTAAAGGGACAGCACTATGCACCATTTAAGCCTTGCAAATGCATACTGAATGGGACCAGAGTGCCTGCTAGGCACCAAATGTCCTCAAGTCCAGAGATGATCACAAATAAATTCAGTCTGAATGCACAGATCTGGCTATCTGCACAGCCTCAGCAAAACAAAGTGGAGTTGCACCCAGGCAAGGAAATGAAGGATTTCCCCCTGTGACAGGGGAATTCACTAATGGTGTAACAGTGACATAGCCTATTTTACATCCTCTACCCCACTGGTGCAGGGTACAACCCAGAACTATGAGGGAAATCACAGAACTCTGTAGCGGTTCTCAATTATATCTTACTCCGGCCCCTTCTTTCCTAGAAGGACTTGGAGTTTAGGGGAGCAGGAAAGCGGTGTAGAGCCTCACATTTGTGTTGGCATGGCACAGGTGGAATGTGAGCAAAAGGTGGTAGAGAGGGATCTATCATGGGTAT
The DNA here is from genome assembly GCA_007922195.1 of Podocnemis expansa. Taxonomy (NCBI): domain Eukaryota; kingdom Metazoa; phylum Chordata; order Testudines; family Podocnemididae; genus Podocnemis; species Podocnemis expansa. The sequence goes on from ML682047.1 coordinate 6,115,806, forward strand.
AAGACTGCTGAAGCCATAGAAAAATTAAAATAAAAGTTGACCCTACATATAAAGTTAGTAACTAGAGATGGATTTTTTTTTAAGTGTAGACAATTTCACCTAACTTATATAATTGATAGTGTAAGATAAATAGGTCACGGAAGTGACTATGTGCCTTTCAGCAGTGACAGTATTTCTGAAGACAAAGTCTTGGTTATTGAAATTGAGCCAACATGGTCTTCCAGTGAAAAGCAGCATTTTCCCCTGAGTTTTAGCAGAATCATGCCATTGAATGCCAGTGAACTCATCAACCTGTGACTGAGCTGGAGGATATCTTTTAGGACTGTACCTAGTCTTCATTTAAAAAACTTCAAGGGATGATGAATTTACCACTTACCCTTGGTAAGCTAGCCTACTGGTTAACTACCTGCATTGTAAAGAAATTGCACCTAATTTTCAATTTGTATTTTTCTAACTTTAGTGTCTAACCACTGAGTCAAGGTATGTTTCTTCTTCAGAGATTGAGGCATCCCTTACTATCAGATCTCTGCATCACATATAGGTTCATATGGACTGTGATCAAAATGCCTCTTCAAAGTTTCTTGATCAGCAAAATAGATGGAATGCCTTAAAACGAGCAAGGAGTCCTGTGGCACTTAGGCTATGTCTACATTAGCCCGAGTTAGTTTGGACTTCCAAGTCTGAACTAAGAAATCTAAATTAGTCTGAATTACCCTTGGGCTAGTTCAAACTAGCCCTGGAGTTTTTAGTTCAAACTAACCACATGTTTTAGTTTGAACTAACATTAGCACAGTTAGTTCAAACTTTTTAAGTTCAAACTAAGCCTTAGTTCACGTCTTGTTCATGCTTAGTTCGAACTAAGCGTGGAAGTCTGAACTATGCTTGGTACTCATTAGTTTGGACTAAGCTTTGTCTAGTTTGAACTAAGAAATTTCTTAGTTCTAACTAGGCAAAGTCTAGTGTAGCTAAGGGCTGAATTAATCCTGGCTAAGCTTCCTTAGACCGGACAAATTTGCCAGTGTAGAACTAGCTTTAAAGACTAACAAATTTATCACATGAGCTTTCATGGGAGAAAATCCCACTTCATCAGATGCTTAGAAGATGGAGGAACTTACAGCATGGGAGTAAGTCTCCCATCTTCAAAGTGTCTGACAAAGTGGGATTTTCTCCCCTGAAAGCTCATGCAATAAATAAACGTGTTAGTGTATGTCTACACTGAAAAGTTTTTTCGAAATAAGGAGGCTTATTTCGAAAAAAACTTTTTACCTGTCCATGGAGGCATTTTGGTATTTTGAACTGAGGACTTTCTTATTTCAAAATAATGAAGTGCTATTTCAAAATAACTAAATCTGCATTTATTTCAAAAGAGCAATTCTTTTGAAATAGTTATTTCAAAAAAAGTCATTCCAAGCCACGGAATTGGCTTTTTTTGAAATAATGGCCTGATACTTTTCCCTGCTTTCCTCTATTTTGAAACAGAGAGTCTAATGAAGACTGTCTATTTTGCAACAATAATTCCTACCTTATATTGAAATAGAGAGTCTTCACTAGACTCCTATTTTGAAATAATTATTTGGAAATAAATTTGAAATATTTATTTCAAAATCATTATTTCTCAATATCTTTGGCAGTGTAGACATAGCCATTGTCTTTAAGTGCCACAACACTCCTTGCTAGTTTTGCTGAACTAGACTAACACAGCTGCCCCCTTGGACCTTGAATTCCTTAAGTCTCTTGCTGAAAAGTCTGCTTTCCGGACCTCTGATGATTTTCTCTTCTCTGGCCACTGTAATTACTTACAATCTTTCACTGAATATTTCCCCAGAAAAAATGAATGTTAGAAACCCTCTAAACTGCAAGTTAAAATTATGCGAAAGAAAAGGCCCACAGAATTGAAAGTATGGGTCTCCCACACAAACCTAACTGTGACCCTGTGGTCAATGATAATTTAATTAGCCAGCTAGAAAATATGTCTTAACTCATTTGTTTTTTGATTGGTTTAACTGTTTACCTCTGGAGGGAAGATATGTGGTCCTGTGGGTAAGCCACAGGACTGAGAGGCAGGATATCTGGGTATTCTGCCACAGACTTCCTGAATGACTTCAGGCATGTCACTTAACCCATCTCTGTCCTGGTTTTCCATCTGCATAGAAGAGAGAATTCTATGTTCTTTACCCTTGTCACTTGTTTGTTAGTATACACTGAAAGCTGTCTGGGATTGAAAATATTCTGTTATACTGTACAGCATCTTGCACGATGAAGTCTTGAAATCCATTAAGTTTTACCATAATATAAATCACAGGAGCACTTCTCAAAGTTAGTATGGTTATTATAATTTTACAGGTGGGGAAACTGAGGCAGAGAAACCTGCTCAGTGTCACAGGCAGGAATAGAAACTAGCTTTCTTGAGGCCCAAGCTACTGCTCTAGCCACTAGGCCACAGTGTCTCTCCAGGAAGCTCTGGAAGACTTTCATTCCTGATTGCTTGCTGGGGTTTACACAGAAATGTAATGACTGGCAGAAATTTCCACAGGGAGTAATAAGGCAGAGGGTGCTTCTCTAAGTTCAGCTGGGTACTACAGATCTGAAAATTCATAATTTTAGACTCAACCAAGCAGGCTAAGGAATAAGGAAGAAGAGTGGGATGAATACAGTGAGAAAGAGGAGGTGGTGGCGTAGGTTGTGAATGCAAATGAAAGAGCTCTGACACAAGCAAAGGAAACTTCAAGTTTGTAATTTAAGACATCGACTCAACATTTCTGTGGCAGTAGATAAACATCTGTCTGATGTACTGCTGGGACTCCTGGTTTTTGGCTGTAACTAGAAGCAACTTTTTACCTCATGTTATTTCCTCTGGGTTTTTCTGGGGTACAAATGCGTGGTGGTGGGGAGCAAAGAGCTTCTAATGAGTTTTATTATTAGTCAATATGAATAAGGGCTCCCAGGGTTGTGATGTGCAAGGCGCTATGCAATCACGGACCAATATAGTCTCTGCTCCTAAAGAACTGAACACTAAAGAAAGCACAGAACAGCTGAACAGCCAGCAATTCTGTCGGTGCAGCTAGTGTTTGTTCATGGTACCACCTATGCCTCTCAAGACATTTGATGCACATAAAAGAAAGGATAGTCCCAGTCCCAAAGAACTCATAATCTAATGGCAGACAACCAGGCAGATCACAAGGCAAATGACTATAACATCTCAGAAATCATTTCTCACATGACGTCACCTATGGAAAGAAATCTTTGTGTTGTCCACAGAAGCAACATTTGGGACAGCAGGTTCTTCTCTCTGAAAGGGAGAAGGACCATTAAGGTGCTCTCAGAGATAGAAAATAGCAATGTTCTCTTTCATTCTAAATATCTGGCTTGGCACAGCACACTGTCGTGTGATCTGAGGCAAATAAAACAACCCAAGAGGAAAATGAATAAATAAATCTGGTAGTAAATAGCCTTGTAAATCAAAGCCTTAATGCATCAAGAAAATCAATAGCTAATATGTTTACATGCATCAGAGTAATGAATGATAGGGCATCCTCTAAAATATAAATCAAAAGGAGGAGAAGGAAGTGCCAAAAGTGAATAAGATGACCATGAAAGCAATGTCCTAGACAGTAGCAACCCACTTTGCATGTTTTTAACATACGGTACTTACAGCGGAACAAGTTCCCATAGCCTGCTACTTCTGTGCATAAAGAATGAGATCCCACCTAGTGCTGGGAGTCTTCGCCTTGCATCCTATTCTCATACATATTCCAGTAACCTCAAAAGTGAAGTACTGAACAGCTGATTGGGCTGTGCCAGCTGACTTGGGCATGCCGGGCGTGAGCAAAGGGGATGTTTTATTGCAAACTTCATTCAGGTGAAGTTTGTCGAGTCTGCTTGGATGTATTCCTGGAGGCATCATCGCACGGCAGGATTTTTAATGAATGATTAAGTTTTCATTCCTGAAGACTCAAGGAGAATCATGGAGCGTTGGCAGCTGGGACCGTCCCATCTTGAAGGATCCGACAATCAAGGCTTTAGCTGATACATCAATGTCTATACTGCAGTCTAAAAGCCTCTGAGCTCAAGCTCTGAGCCTGCTGGCATGGGCCAGACAACAGAAATTAATTGCAGCGTTGAAATATCCTCATTGGACACACTGTGACTTCTCAAGCGAGTCTGCAGAATAAATGGGCTATCGCTACAGAACTACTTTCTCGCCACTAAAGGCAGCTCCTTCAGGTAAAATAGAATGGCTTAACAAAATCTTGAATTGCCATTGTCCACCTGATGTTGTTGTGATTATGAAGAGATAAAACAAGCAAGGAGTTCTGTGGCACTTCTAAAAGACTAACACATTTATTTATTGCATGAGCTTTTGTGGGAGAAAATCACACGCCATCAGACTCTTGAAGATGGGCCATCATCAAGCGTCTGATGAAGTGGTATTTTCTCCCATGAAAGCTCATGCGATAAATAAATGTGTTAGTCTTTAAAAGCACCACGGGACTTCTTTGTTTGTTTTGCTGAATTAGACTAACACAGCTCCCCCTTTGGAACTTGAAGATATAAAGACACTAATGCCCCTGGTTCCTGAAGGATAGTTGGTGGGGCATCTAGTTTCAAAGCTTTGAAATGCATCAGCCATTCAAACATCTTAAAACTTCTGCCACTTTACCTCAAGCTTTGCTAGTAGAAATGGCTCTGAGCATCTCACAAGCACACAGAATATTACATGGGATTTGCACCCTCTGCTGGATTCCTTCTAAGTGCAGTAACCTGGGTGGAAAATGAAAGGAGAAACACAGGTGGCAAATGAAGGACAAGTTTGCAGGAGGCACCACGCAGTCAGTTTGCTTGCACGTGACTGGAGCACTAGCTCCTGTACTGGCATCAGGTCTGGATTAATGCAGAGGCTTTAGGGGCTGCAGTCCAGGGCCTTGGGCTAAGAGGGGCCCCTGCAGGACCCATGGGCAGAGAGGGAGCCTGGTGCCAGTCACTGGTGGCCTCGCTGGCAGGGTGTGAGGAAGCCCTCGGCAGAACCTTCCCTGCTTGGAGCCCTGGAGGACAGCTGCCATCGCTTGTCCAGAGCTCAGATAGCAGAGCCCTGTGCCCACAGGAAAGTTAATCTGACCCTGAGTGGCATTTCTGTAAATAGTTTTCTTAATAAACAGCCAGCTTCATTTTACAAGCATGGAATCCTCTCATGCTGTTTCTTGAACCACAGTTGCTGAGGTCAAACTAGTGAGACCCACAGCAGGGGAGAAAATTTGATTAACAGGCAACTAAAGAAGCACCCAGACGCAGAGCAAACAGAGCTGGCTTCCACTGCTGACTATAGGAAATAAATCTGAGAAAATGTACATAAAGATTTTCTGCTATCTCCTTGGAATAAAAAAGGATGCTAAGTGAGTGAGACACTGCTGCCAGGAGTAATGCTTGAAACACTGGAACGGCTGCTGTTAAGTGTTTGATGAAGTCTGTGAACCTAGACAGAATGCATCAGTAGATGGTTACTGTTGTTTTCTTTTTCTTTTCATTCAAAACCAAGAAGCACAAAGAGGAATAGAGACTTGCATTACAGAGCTGTGATTCTGACATCGACGTGTAATTTTGGAGAGAGAGAAGATTTCCTAATTAAAGATAGGATTGTCTGTGGGATACATGATTCCAGTTTACAGGTGAGATTGTGGAGAGCAAAAGATCTAGAGAGATGCATCCAGATGGCTGGAGCAGCTGACCTGTCCAAGGAAAGCCTCAAAACAATGAGTCACTGCTGCAAAATAATTACACAGACTCAAGTGAAAGGAACCAGGAAGCAAGATAGCGACAGACTGAGTGAAAATACCAACAGCAGGGTTTGTTTATGTCAAGAAAAATGAAAGGTAGAAAAAAACCCACCTAGCCGTGGTGTATAATGTGAGGAGCATGGGTTAGACCCACTTTATTTCCCAAAGCTAGAGCTACACATACAATGATTGAAGATGCAGGGACTCCCAATGAAGAGGAGGAGATCTGAAGTGTGTCAGGTCTGGTGACACCCAGTGTAGACCTCAGAAGAAGGCTGATGGACATTCATATCCCATGTTTATAAGGACACTATGGGTATATCCACACATAATCTTTAAACTGAAATAATGCAGATTATTTCAATTTAAAAGATTGCAGATCCACACTACGTTCCTTTGTATCAAGATAAGGAGTACCCTTGTCTTGCAATAAGGAAAGTCATTCTGATATACTAAAACCTAGTATTATAGCAAAATGGTGGTTAAATCAAAACTGTTATTTTGACATAGCGCTGTGTGGACCCGTCATTTTGATTTAACACTTTTGCCCTTCTTCCCAACATGCTATGCTTTTTCTATATATTGGGTGAGGGCATGGCCCATATAGGGGGCCATCTTGCCACTCCTCCCATGGTGCCCCTCTCCTAAATCGAACTAGCAAGTCCTGTCCGTGGACATGCTAGTTTGATTTGAATTTCTAGTGGGGACAGGTTAAACCGATTTAACTTAAATCAATTTAATGATTTAGTGATTTTATTAAATTGATTTAACTTAAATCTATTTAACTGCCTATGTGTGGACATAGCCTATTAGACCGGCAGCCAGTTTGCTTTCAGCTGAATTGTGGAGCCAGATGCAAAACTATCCCTAATTAGCCACAATAAAAGACTGGAGACACATGACCAAGTGCTGAAAATGAACATTAAAACCATTCAGAGGCCAATAAGCAGAGGCAACTGTCAATAACAAACCCCAACCAAACCTCTGTATTGGACATTGGTTGACTTTTGAGAAGATGAGAAGTGAGCCTAGCATGGTAGAAGGATGGCCAATTATCTTTCCAGACACTGTCAGAAGTCTGTGATCCCTTGAAAATGATGCAGTATAGGAATGGTTCAACACCCAGGAATGGTCATTTGAAAGATTAAGGAAAGAGATTCGTAAGTGAGACAAAGTTCACAGCTTCTAAAGCTATAGTGTCATGTCTTAGAAGGTGTTTGGAACAACACAGATGCAAAGGGCAGCACTCCATATTGTTGCAGGGTCGAGAGAGAGAAAATCCAAACCTGGTGGAGTGAAAAGGAGCAGTTTATATTGTTAGAGCATCTAACCGACTCATTCCCCTTCCCAAGTCAACTATTTCATACCTTCTTATCCAAAATAATATATAAATACATACTCTATTTACTACACCCCTAAGAACTCCTATTTGATAACACAAAGATTACAAAATGAATATTCATTGTTACATAAGGTATGTAATTATACCTGCCCCCACTGTTATTTACAGCGGTAATGTATGGAGCTCAGGCACTTTACCTTGAGCGTATTATCTTTGCAACAAAATAACGAGAGAGAGAGATTCCTTAGCAGCTGGTTTGCAGGAAAGGAGGGGAAATTTCTCTAACAAAGGTGAGAAACCAAAAGCTCTTCTGCTACATTTAATCCAGGTGTTAATAAGAAGAAGGGTCTGACACCTGGTTGTAACCTTGTAACCATGATAACACCTGCTTAGCTTCAACCTTTGCTTCTCCTCCATTCCTAACTCCAAGACTAGAAAACTGATGTATGATCAACACAGGATTTCTGCTTATATGTTACCCCTTCAACCCAAAGTAGGGGTCCTGGGGTATGTCTACACTGGCAAACTAGGTCAATTTAATAACGCTTAAGTCGACCTAAATTATTCCCTGTCCACACTGGACTTTCATTAAGTCAACTTAAGAAAATCCTTAAGTCGTCTTAATGAAGGCTTAGCTAGACTCAATAAGAACTGCCTGTTAAGTCGACCTAAGCCTTAATTCAACTCCTTAGGTTGACCTAAGGACAGTGTGGACATGGATTAACGCTTAAGTTGGCCTTTATTAGGTTGACTTAAGGGCAGTTAGGTCAACTTAACAAAGTGGACTAGGTCAACTATAAGTTGACCTAGTCCACTTTGTTAAGTTGATTTAATAAGGTTGAGTTTAGGTCAACTTAAAATTGTCCTTATTTGGTCAACTTAAGAAAGTTGACCTAACTTTTTCTAGTGCAGAGAGGACGATTCATGCCCAATGGAGAGAATGATTCGTGCCCAGTGCCTGAGCCCAACCCATGGCTCCCCAGAAATTTGACTTAGCATAAGATTCCTTAGTCCCTTTGCCCATGTATATCATATATCCATCAGGTCCAGGGCCAGATTAAGGCAGGGGCTAGAGGGACTGGGTCCCAGGGACCCTGGTTAAGAGGGCGGAGTGACAAAAATCCAGCCCTGGCTGGCTATCCCTGCTCCCAGGGAGGCACTGCTTGGCGGAAGAAGGAGATACCTACCCAACTCCCCTGCTCCAGGTAGCTTAGCCTCCTGGTCACACTCCTGGGCTGCAGGGAAAGAGAATTGACTCTAGGCTGCTCCCAGCTGAGCTAACTGCAATTTCCTGGGCAGGGCAGAGCTGCTACTTGCTTCAGCTTGACTCCTGAGGGTCAGAGGTCCAAGGGAACTGGAGAGGGGTGGGCTGGGCCAGAGGAGGGAACAGGGATGTGAAGGTCCAGAGAGGACGAAGAGGGCAGGGGGCAGTGGGTGGCTGGAAAGGGGGATGAGGTGATGCAAGGGAATCAAAGGCCAGGGAAGTTATGGGGCTGAGGGAAGCGGCTGGCTCAGAAGCAGATGTGATGGGGGAACACTAGGAAGAAAGGTGGGATGTGGGGAGGAAAGGGGATGCTGGAGAGAGAATGTGAGAACAGGAGCATTAGTGCCCATGCTGGCACAACTCAGAGATAGCCAGGGAGTCCTCCAGGCTTGACCTTGTTGTAGAGAGGGAGCCACAAAGAGCCTGTCATGGCTGCCCTGCCAATCCCACATCAGGAGGAGAGCAGGATGGGCCCACAGACGTCTCCCATGCCATCAGTTGGGAAGCAGGGGAGGGTGCTAATTGTGTCGTCATCCCCCTGAGTGCCAGAGACCACTCTACTGTCTTCAGGCTTGCTGGTGGCCAGCCAAGTGCCTCACAAAATCTGATAGTCCTATCCAGCCCTGATCAGTTCATCTCTGGGGCACACAGAGCCCTTTCTCATTATAACTGAGCACATCACACATGAAACATTACACTCCTCTTGCCTTGTTCTGAGATTTCCACCTCCAGTTTTATCCAAGAGCAGGCAGCCTCAAAGTTGGCACTGTGAAGTAAACAATCCTTGGTTCAGTGTTTCAAAATGACAGAGGTCTATGTTTATTTCAGTTTGAGGGTTGGGCAAAATTTCAGACCACTTTTTCTTCTGATCTGAACTACTTCCAGTTCTGGTCGCCTCGGCCAGCTCCATCAGTACACACTGCACAAGAGCTAACACATTTTAAGTGTGGTTTTGTGAGATTTCCTGAGAATCAGTGGGCAGTTGTTGTTTTGCAGTGTTACATAAACCCACACATGTTCTCAAATGCCATGAAGACCTAATAAAGTGATAGGTGTTGTGAAAAGTTAAGGAAGGTGTAGAGTAGTCCTTGGCCTCTCTCCAGTGCTGCTGAAACAGCCTGGAGGTTATTCGTGGACATACTGCACATATAGTGCTAAAGGATTTCAATGTACTGAGGAGGTTATGAAGCTGGAGGGAAAATGTGGTTAGTTTTTACTAGCACCTATTTCAAATTCCTCTCAGAGGTCCTCCCACAGCCAACACACTCTATACGAGACTATTAGAAAAGAAAAGGGAGAGGAAATTGGTGTCATATGTTCCTCTGGGGCTGGCTGTTTTATTTTTAAAACACATTAGATAGAGTAATTAAAAGGGAAGACAAAATAGTGTGGAAACTATTACGGCAGCATCACATGAGATCAATGGGAGGTTGGAGGTCAGAATTCATTTTGCTCTCAAGCGAGACGGAATAGAGGGTGAAAAAAGCCAAAGTAAAGGAATGAATGCTTAAAGGCCGTCTCTTAGTCCAGGGTTTCTCAATGCTTTCATAGTTTTAACACCGCTGGGTGGGCTCCCAGCTGTGTGAGACATACCATGCTGCTGCTGCTCCCACTGCTGCCAAAGAAATCTCCCTGTAAAGGGGATTTTTTGGCAGTGGGAGGCTTGACCGGCAGCCCACAAGGCCATGAACAGCTGATTCTGCAGTGGCTCTTCCAGGGCCAGCAGCGTAAAATCAGCCTGCTGCCACAGCTCTCCTTGGGTTGTCAGCAGCAGGCTGTTTTCACACAACACACTCAGCCACTGTGCTGTGACACACTTTTATGTCACAACACAGTGGTTGAGAACCTCTGTCTTAGTTAGCAGAGCTGTCAAGAGATATGGGCTATGTTCCTGGCTTTGACCACTGATTTGTGGTGTGGATTTCGGCAGGTTGTTTATCCTCTCTACGCTTCAGTTCTTCATGATACTTAATTTATAATTCTTTGTAAATCCCTTTGAGATGTTCCAATGAAATGTGTTATAAATAGGGTTTCTAGATAAGAAAAGACTGTGAAGGCTGGGATTATTTTAACATGGAAAGGAGAAGGGATTTTTATTATGGTAAGCAACTCTAGAAAGAGTGTTGTGAAATCTCAGCAGACCCTCTCTCACACACCATGTAAACTGACAGCTACTCATGAATTCTCTGCCTCAGGGTATCAGTAAGTGAAATTCTGTGTCTGGGCTATTTTATTTTATTTTATTTTATTTTATTTTTTAGCCCTGAATAAATCTATGAACAGTATATGCAGCTATGCAACTAAAATAAAAGAGTAAATTTCACTTATAGGATAATCACCAGGTGGCAGAATGGGTGGAGAGAGGGATAGCGAAAATCAGAGATGTTAGATTGCCTTGCCCCTTTGATTGCTAAGAGACAGAGAACTCCCTGTGCATATCATATCTCCTCACATGCACAGCACTACACAGATGGCTAGTAGGGCTTTCATCATCTTCTGAAGTCTCAGCTATTGAACATCCTCCAATCTTCAATCTCACTGTCTTGAGGAATGGACTTTCTTTCTGAGACAAGGATTGCACCTGGAGCTGCAAAAATGGGCTGGGAATCTCACAAGGACAGGTGCTGTTGTACAGTTTCTGGTCTATCTCATTTCTGGTCCAAGGCAGGGCCAAATTAATAAAGGGCCCAGGGTTATGGGGGTCCCACCCTCCACTGCCCCATACCAATAAATTGGGGGTAGGAGGCAAGCCATGCCCCCCCAGTGCCAGCCAGGCCCCAGAGCCATGCGCCATCCCACCCCACCCGCCGTCTGGACGCCACCACAACTTGGGGGGGTAGAGGCTGCAAAAGTGGACAGCCCTGGGTGCAGAGGAGACGTAATCCATACCTGGTCCCAGGTGAAATATCATCAGTACAGAATCCTCTGTGGCCCTGTAGAGCATCGACAGGGCTTCTGGAGAGGAGAAAAAAAAATAGCAATATAAACTTCCTGGCTTACACAAAGAACTCATTTCTCCTTTCTCTGGATACACTGGGAATCAGGAGTAGCCCCACCACTATTGATTCTGTTATACCAAGCTGAAGGTGAAGCTGGATCTGAAAGCTGTGAACACAACCCCAAAGTTTCAAAACTAGGTAATAGTTTTTGGTTTCTTGAGTTTGGGAGCCCATACTGAGACATAATATAGAACTGACTTTCCAAAGAGCTGAGAGCTTAAAACTCCACTTGAAGTTGATGAGATCAGGCCAACACCTTTGAAAAATAACACCTCTACTGCACCTTACATTGGCCACCCAAAAATACAGTGGCCACTTTTCAAAATTTAGGACCTGGTGGCTTACAACGGTGAAAGGCCCAGAACTGCTCCTTTTGCTTTGCACAGGATGAAACCCCATGAAGGTCCTAATTCAGTTTTTTCTCAACTTCAGGCAAAGCTTTCTTTAAACTGAAAAGACACAGAGACTCCATGAATGAGACTAGGGACTTCACAATTGCTATTGATTTTCCATGGAGAGAGATTTGTGGATCATATGGTAATGAGTGACAGTACACGTACTTACAATAGACAGTTGCAGTAATATGCTAGCTGGCATTGACTCCCATGGTTACCACATCAGGTTGCTTTATTAGTTCGTGATGGCTGATAAGGCTGAGAGACAGTGTTGTTTTTGTTAGAGTTGTGGGGTGAAATTTTCTTTGAAGAGGGTTCGCTTTCACAGCTTTCTTTTCCAGGAAGAGAAAGGTACATCGCAGAATCTGTAAGTTCCAAAATCATTTAGTCAGCTGTGCAGCTACTTCAGCTCTTGAAAACCATAAAACAGGCTGAGAGTCTATGAGAAGGAGGCAAGATTAACATAATAAGTTGCAAACACAACACAAGCCAACATGGTGGGCATTATCAGAGCCATATACAGAGATACACAAGAACTCTGAAGTATTACCACATTTGAAGCAAGAGAAGAATCTTCCGTGGTCATCACAGCTCGCCCACAGGAGAAATGAGCTTAGAAAAGCAGGAAGGCATCAGTTCACGTAATGGGTAAGACAAGAAAATAATAAAGGAAGACAGGCAGTCAAAAAGGATTTGAATAACCAGTACTCACACTAATCCTCTGACCTAGTTTTCGAAAGGCCTATATAAGGAAGAATATTCTCGACTCAGCAAGTTGCTAACAAGCAGGGCAAGCATCTGAGGTAAAGTTGCCAACAAGAACACATGTAAGCTAGTACACTTAAAGATAGTGTATTATGAATACAGGGGATTCATCACAATTAGACCTAAAAGGGAGTGATGGTCTTGCGGATCAAGCATTAGACTGGGACTCGGGAGAGTTAAACTCTAGGCTTTCGTTATGTGTTTGTACAACACCTAGCATCATAGAGCCTGGTCTTGAATGGAGCCTCTAAGACGGTGGTTCTCAACTTTTTGCGGGTTGCAACACACTTGGTGTCATGTCGCGACCCTACAGGCCACACCAGCTCACCCACACCAGGCCAAATCCAGCCATCCCTCCAGCTATCTGTGACACACTTACCGCCATGTGGCAACACAGTAATGTGTCCTGACACAGTGGTTGAGAACCACTGCTCTAAGAAACAAGGCAATACAAATAGTAAATAATTATAGATTTATGTGAAACTTCTTCTGTGTTCATATATAGAGGCAAAGATTTGTAGAGCCTAAAGTCAGTGTTACAGACTAGGGTGCAATCTGGACTAAAGACTATTTGCATCTACCCTGTCCTGCAGCCTTGAGTGCCTTACAATGTCTTGTTGAATTAATTTCCTTCTTCACTGCTCACAGTCTCCCAGCATCCCTGAGTGTCTGTGTCTCCCTACAGTCTCACAGTAATACGAGAATTGCACTCTGGCTCTCACCATCCTTGGCTATTTTGCTCAGTGACCCCCAACTCCAGATTCCTTCCAGAAATGTATATTTTGTGCCGTCCAATCCTCTCCAGCTTAAGATATTTTAAGTGTTATTCATTAAAGGGAACGATAGATATACCAAAAAAGCAAAGAGTCTTGCAGCACTTAAAGACAAACAGATTTATTTATCACATGAGTTTTCATGGGAGTAAACCTCACTTCATCAGATACTTTGAAGAGGGAAGTGTCTGACGAAATGGGATTTTTCTCCCATGAAAGCTCATGTGATAATTAAGTCTGTTACTCTATCAGTGCCACAAGACTCCTTGCTTTTTTGTTTCACTAGACTAAAACTGCTGCCCCTTTGGAACTTGGCATAGATATACCATTTTATGATCTCATATAGTCATGGAAACACTCCAATTTAAACACACTGGGGCAGATAGAACAAAAAATAAGTTGATTAATTACAAAAGAGAGATTTGGTCTACAAGTAATGAGGCATACAAGTCAGAAATGGTTACAAGAAAAATAAAGATGAGATATATACTGATGCCTAAATTCAACTATATCATAGGCAAGCAAAGTTCCTCACAACATGCTTTCAGCAGTCTTAACGAACAATCTCTGCAGGCCAGGACTCCTCCCCAGAGTAGAATAATTGCTTTCTTTATCTTTTCAGGCATAGTGAATACCATGTGCAGGGGAAACAAGCGGGGCGCCTTGTGTTTTTTCAGTATGTTTCTCTCTTGGAAAAACATTTCCAGCTGAGCACTAGGAAGCAAAGAGTCTATATAGAAGGATATTCCCTGCTGATTTTCTCTCACCTCTGTGCATTTTCCTTGTTTCCCTTCTTGCTTGAAGACTTTTTTCTGCTTAGCTGCAAATTAAGTGGTGCACATAGTCCTTTGTTTGACACATGCTTCCTTCTCAACCTGTTTGGGCAGGGCTGTGGGGTTTGAAACGGGTACGTAACATCTCACATGGAACTTGACATACAGTGTTGCCTCATGTATTTTTTTCAAAAAGATACTGACTAGCAAATTATGAATTTTCAAATAATACCTTACAAGACATGCTTTGAATAAAACTTACAATAGCAGCTGGGAGTGAACACGGGTATATCCCTGCACAAGTAGTCTTCTAAATTCATTGTTTGGCAGCTAATAAATGGTCTCATTTTCAAAAGTGCTGAGCATGTAGCTCAAAGGAACCTTCTGGGTGTTTAGCGCTTTTGAAAATCAGAGCAACTGTCTACATTTATGTGACTAAATATGTGTCATGAGTCCAAATCCTGACAGGAGCTTAAGTGTCTAACTCTCATTTGACACCAGTGGGACTTAGGTGTCTAAATACTTTTGAATTTTTGGGCCTCAGAGCATAACTTTAAGTTTCTACTTTTGTAAATCTTGGCCAAAGTTGATCACGGCCTGTAATCTGCAAGGATCAGAACAAAGTTCAAGGCCGGAACAAGCAGTTGCAATTCTACTGAAATAATTTAGTTGAGTGTCCTTTGCCAACATGAGTTTGATCTTAGTCGTTATATGTACAGTAACTCCAGATGTCACAATTCGTTCTGTCTCTGCTTTTCTATTAAAAATCAGGAAAGAAATCTGCTTTCTAGTCATGCTCATCCTACCTATTATTTCTTTCCTGGCTGCTAGAATATCATCTCTAACAGCCTGTGACATTGCTTGCTTTGAGATATAAAGGTCAGACTGGACGTTTGCAATTTCATTTCTTTGCTTTTAAAAGAAAAAAAACACATGCTAACCCTTTCCAAAGGCATCATTTGTCCCTCAGCAGAAATGCTCCACCTAGTGTTCACATATACTGTTTATAAATTACCCATATTTCATGGTTGGTAAGAAAGATAAATGAAAAAGACTGCTCCAGAAGAAAGAGATGGTGGGTGAGGGAAGATCTTTTACTGGAGTAACTTTTGATCAGTGTTCAAGCCACAGAGGAGTTCTTCTGGTCCAAGACCTCAAAACTTGTCTCTATATCAACAGAAGTTGGGGCAATAAAAGACACTACCTCATCCACACTTTCTCTCTAACATCTTGGGACCAACACCACTACAGTTACATAGTAGGCTATAGAAGGGACACTTCTGCGGCATATTCCAATTCAGGAAGACTACTGATATGACAAGCTATGTATAACCATTGCCAAAGTGTAACAGAGACAAACCTCAGCTCTCAGGTACTACTTGGGGAGAGTTGTCAGTTCTTGGACTATGAGAAAAACTTTCCAAGTGAGGCTATGAAAGCAACAAAGTAAGCAGAGCTGGTTCCAAAGTTTTTGATGAAATACTTTGTCAGATGCTGATTCATCAGAACAGAAACTTTTTGCAAGAAAGGACTGACAAATTTTTCAACTTAGAAGTTGTTTAAAGATTTTTTTAAATGGTTAGAAAGGTTCATATTGATATTTTGAAGCAAAACAAAATCTGGTTTACTGCTTTGAACCAACTTTTCATTTTAAAATTGAAGCTAACTGTAATAATAATCAAAAAATTGAGGGGCAAAATTGAATGAAAATATTTATTATTTTTGTATGTTGTATCTTTTTATATTTAGTTATTGAAATGACTCAGTGATTTTAATTTTTAATTAATGAATCTTTTTTAGATTTTTAATGTTTATCCTAACTCATGATAGGAAAATTGTTTGATATCTAAAACACAAACTAACCCTGATTCCCGCTCAGTTCCAATAAGAACTATATTTTACCTGCTCTTTTATTTTGATTTATTGTCATGTACTGGTAAGGACAGCAGGGAAAAAGCAAAACTCAAATTTATCTTGTCCCAAGACTGAGAAAAATCATTGGTTTTCCTGTCCCTTTATTTTCTGTCTTTGTAATGTATTTTAAGGAATATGAATTGGAGCGAGTGAGTTGCTTGAATAATACTTCAGCACAGTCATAATAATAATAATTACAACAACAGTTAAGAAACATTCAGAGAACTTTTCTCATCTGCAAAGTGCTTTATGAATTATGGCCTAGGTTCAACCACTGAGTGACAAAAGGGTACTTCCCTAATATTTGGCTATTTGGTATGAACTAATGCATTCTTAGTCTGGTGTCCCCCCGTCCAGATGTGTATGTGTCACTGCATTGGTGCAGTCTGGGCAACTTTCTGGCCTGACTTACATAGATGTTTAAGTAGCACAGCACCAGTGCTGTATTGATTGCTAGAGTGGGTGTCATCAGTTGGCTGGGGAAGAGGGGATATTCCTCAAGTGTTCATAAAACAGAAAGTGGTAGTAACAGAGAGGAGTGAATTCTGCTTCCTCTAAGCAAGAGGCACTGAAGATTATGTTAACCATATTGCCGTGAGTCCTCTCTTGCATTAACACTGAGCACTCATCGTTGATATCCATGCGCTCTCCATGCACGACTGAGTACACCCCCAAACGTAAGACCGAAATAGCTAGAGCTGTATCACTTTACCAGCCAGTGAAGTGCAGTTGACTCTGGGGAGCACCTGTTTGACAGCTCACAGCAACACTCCCCATGAATTTGGGGCAGTTGACAGAATTTTAACTACAAAGGGGCCTGAGTTTGGCAGAAAGCAGCATGTACCTACCTGAGTTGAAAATTGACCAGGTTAGCCGAAGCTGCCATGGAGTCTTTACAAACTATATTCCAAAGGGACAGTCTTATTCAGCAAAACAAACAAGGTGTCCTGTGGCACTGGACGACTAACAAATTTATTTATGGCATGAGCTTTCATGGGAGAAAATCCAACTTCATCTGAAAATCCCATGAAAGCTCATGCCGTAAAGAAATTTCTTAGCCTTTAAGTGCCACAGCGCTCCTTGTTTGTTTTACAAACTATGGACAGTCAATGCTGTAGTTTCCCTTCTAGGCTGACAGCCGCGCCTGCAGGAGCACAGTGCCCTCTGGTAACAAGTTGGAGAATTGTTTCAGAAATGACTTTTACCTGCTGAATCCACAACACCATTTCCTTGAATACTTGCATTTCACATCCAAGTACTGACCTATCTCTGGTCCTACTGCATCTGACCAAATGATCACAACTCCCAGGCAATGCAGATGCAGGAAACGTACTGAGAATCAATCAGCTCGCTCATGCATACGAAGATTAAGATCTTTGTGCACAGAAAGTTCTGCTCCTGGTCCACTGAAGACGCAGCTATGATGTGCTATGATTGTAGAAGAACACACATTGGGACAAAGAAATGCTGTTCAAATTTAGATCAGCCCTCTCCTTGGTTCAGCCCCAGATATGGATTCAAGACACCCCCAGGCTTGAGAGGATTTCTAGCCTGGGCTTTGGTTCTGACTGTTCTCTGCTGGTTTAGTTGGTAACTGTTGTCATACTGATCCAGCTCTATCACTATTTGTCTGCCGCAGATTTTCATGTTATGATGGTGAAAGATTAAGTCTGTAAAACAAATAAATGTGTTAATGAAGCAATTCCTAGTGAATATTCCTGGGAAATGCCAGCTTAGAATCACCAATTGAGTTCCCAGCTGAACCTACTCTTGGGCCGAACAGAGCAGCGTTCATACCTAAAGGATTTGATTTTGGCTCAGCTATGTTGATAATCTGCTCGAGGAAACTCGTATTGTTTGGTTTACATATGGACTTAAAACTTGATTGCTTTATAGCTAAAAGGAAGAAGAAGTCTTGTGGGACTTTTAAAGACTAACAAATTTATATATCACTTGAGCTTTTCTGAGTGAGTTTGAAGTGGGACTTCACCCATAAAAGCTCATTTGTAATATAACTTTGTTAGCCTTTAAAAGTGCCACAAAACTCCTTGTTTTGCTGAATGAGACTAATACAGATACCCCTTTTGAACTTTATAGCTACAGTTTACTCCAGCTAGCTAAGTCTCTTCAGTCTGCAACACTGGGCTGGGATTGTCTAAAACAGGATCTTGTCCATCAAAATTATTTTTCAATGGAAAATTGGGCTTTGGATAAACTCCCCCCCCGTCCCCTGAAGACCTCTGTTTGCTGTGGCAGATGGTAACCTTTTGTGTGTTTGTTTTTAATTGTTTTCATTTTGGTTTTAGTTTTTTTGATCCCCCCACCTCTTCCAACCAGTTCCACTTTCTTATGAAACTGCCCACATTTCTTCATTCCACTTGGGCAAGATATATGCTGAAGACTTTCCTTTCTCACTACATTTCAGCTGTTCTCTACCCAGATCCAGGAAGAGAAGACAAGAAAAAGAAAGGTACAGGCATGGGGAGAAAGTTAGCCAAAGAATCTTGTCTTTTAAGCTAGTTTCAGTTCAAGTTTTGAACAACATTCCAGATTAGTTGTTGGTTTTATCTTCTGTCTGAATAATAATAATAATGAAGAAAAAATAAACAGAGAAAAGGGAGGCCTTCTTGGTAATGGGAGCTGCAAATCTGATGAAAGGCATAATCTATACTGAAAATATCTACGTGTTTCCACTCTCTATCTACCTGTCTGTCGCACAGTCACTCTCTCTTTCCTCTTTGGTGAATATGATTTACAGTAAAAGCACAGGAAACTGAATGATTTCCTCTGAGGAAAGTACCTGACAGAGAAGTAATATTTTAAGTATTGAAGTACCATTTGAAAGTAAAGTCATCAAATGATTTGGCTTCATCACCACTTGCTGCTTCTTCAGAGGTTTCGGTAAGAGACCCGATCCCAGAGTGAGAGGGCTTTGATGTGGTCGTGAAAGTGCACGACATTCAGAGGGTGCGTGAGCCCTGAATTGCTCATAGAGACAACCCAAGTACAAGCTGCTTTGAATTTCCCGTTTTTGTGAATGACAGAGCATTTATTTGGGGAAGCACATGCTGTGCTCTACGGGACTCTGCCACGATTACCGGTACTCACCTTAAGTTATATCTTTCTTTGCACATAGTGGGACCGCTCATGGACCAAAGCACTACTCAGCGTTAGCAAGGGTGGCAGAGCCTCTCTCGTGGGAGCTCTGGTGGGCCTGTCAGACAAACGGCAAGGTGATTTGAACTGTTGTGTGCCTGCAACACTGCACAGCTGCCATTTTGGATCCCCCATCTGGTGGGGAGTGACAATTCCACAATGCAAATCCACAATGGCAGCTACAAAGGTGTGAGAAAGGATTGTAGTGGATAGCATCCCAGTGGGAGTATAAGATTTCTAAATCCAAATGAGATAACTTTGGTGAAATGAAGCAATCAAATATATGTGTATTAAATGTCCCTTTGCAAACTGTGAGGTCTTGCAGGAGGAAAATGAGGCAGTATAAACTTGGTGGAGAACCATTCCAAAGCTAATGGGAAACTCTGTAGCTCTGAAGATGCCAGATTCATTCCTTTCCTGCTTTTGAGTTTCCAAAGAGCCAGGAATGGCTAGGGAGAGAAGATGACCTAGAAAACCAATGCTGGTTTTTTTTTTTTCCATTTTTCTGAGATGCTCCCCCACCTCTTATCTAAACCATCCTTTTCTTCACCACAACAGAGATTGCACTGTTATCTTGAAGAGATTCTACTTAAGAAGTCGTTGGTTCATCATGAGGGACTCAGCCTTCCAAGAATAAAGATTATCTGCATAACTGCCTGCATGATGACTGCTTGCACTTCCTCTGAGACAAACAGACCCTGTTTTATCAGGACTTGTGTCTTACCCACACATGGTTTCTCTAGCAATGGAGGCAGAGATTTCTTTACCTGTGGAGGAAGATGGGGAAATACCCTAGGGGAGCTTAGAAGCACAGAGGCAGGATTCATGAGAGTCTGTGATCAGGCATTTTCAAAGAAATACATGGCGTGTAACTGTGAACTGGGGATAACCCTGACAGGCACTGGAGTTGCTGAAGAGACTGGGATCCTTACAAATGAATCATTATTTTGTTTTCTTTGCTTTCTCTTTTACTCACACCTAATGAACGGACTATAAGGTGGAGTGAAATCTGGTTAGATCAATGGATAGTGATTAATGGCTCACTGTCTAGTTGGCAGTTGATATCAACCAGAATACCCCAGGGGTCAGTTCTGGGGCTGCTTTTATCCATGGACTCTAGGTCAGAAGGGACAAATATGATCATCTAGTCTAACCTCCTGCGCCGTGCAGGCCTCCTGCACCACCCACCCATTCCTGTAATAAACCTCTAAGCAATGACCGAGTATTCCAGTTCTCAAATCATGATTTAAAGACTTTAAAGTACAGAGAATCTACTAGAAAGTGACCCATGCCCCATGCTACAAAGGAAGAAGAAAAATCCTCAGAGCACTAGCCAATTTGCCTTGAAGAAAAATTCCTTCCTGACCTCAGATATGGCGATCAGTTAAAGCCTGAGCATGTGGGAAAGTCTCACCAGCCAGACACCTAAGGAAGTTTTCTCAGTAATAACTCAGAGTCCACCCACCCTATCTACCCTCCCTTCTTAGACCACTGGCATATCCACCATCAGTAGTCTAAAAATGGGTCAACTGGCAAACCAGGCCGTCCCATTGTACTATCCCTTCCATAAATTTATCAAGCTCAGGTTTGAAGTCAGCTTGGTGTTTTGCCCCCACATCTCCCCTTGGAAGGCCATTCCAGAACTTTGCTCCTCTGATAGTTAGAAATCTGCATCTAATTTCAATCCTAAATTTTTTGATGGCCGGTTTGTATCCATTTGCTCTTGTGTCCACATTGGTGCTGTACTCAAATAATTCCTCTTCCTTCACCACTCCCATATGCCACCCAAGCCTTCTGAAGGAAGATATCTTAGGTTGACACTTGATGTTGTTTAAAGGACAATAATCCTTTCCCGTCTCAGAGTGACTGCAGGACATATGGCACACGCCTTTCTGTTCAGGTCCTACAGTTACAGACATCAGTAACTGGATGGGCTATTCTTTGTATCCAGGAGAGGATCCAAGATGTAGGACTACGTTGCCTCAGGGCATGCTGGGAAATAAGAGAAGCATGAAATCTCTGTAAAGAACCTGAGTGGTAGGAATCTGAGGGGGCATACCTCTTGCGAGAACAAATATACCGTACTGAGTTCTGACTTGGTTATGTTCACATTTTTGGCCTGGGTCTTTGCTTTGTTTGTTTTACTTTTTAACTAGACAATAATAATAAATGCAAAAATAAACGCTGCTGAGATTGAGGAAGCTATAACAAAATAATCTTCAATCTTAACATATAATCTTGTAATTCTATATATAATATATCTAGTTATATAGTATATACAATTGTATATTATATAACACACTATATACTGTATAATCTATATTGTATACCATAATATATTACATAATATATTATATTATAGGGTGGTTATATATTATTTTATATTAAATATTATATCTAATATTAATGTACCATCTCTAGTTCCAACTGCTATGGTTACACATCTGATCTGGGTTTTGGTTTGTTTGTTTTACTATTTAGACAATAACATACGTGCAAAAAGAAATTCTGCTAAGATCAATGAAATTATAACAAAATAATCTTCAGTCCTAACATATATCCTGTAATTTTATACATACTGTATCTAGTTATATAGCATATTTACTGTTGTCTATTATGGTATATAATATACTATAACATTATGTATATTGTATATCATAATATACTATATAATATCTTAGTGTAGTCATATATAATATTTAATATAGTATAATATATAATACTATTATACCATATCTAGTTCCGACTGCTATATTTAACCATCTGGCTAGACAGTAACGTATGAGGAAAAATAAATTCTGCTAAGATTGATGAAGCTACGACAAAATAATCTTCCATCCTAACGTGCAATCTTGTAATTTTATAACTCCTAACAAAACCTCAGCTTGCCCTCACCAGTAACAGCTGTAGCTTGCAGGGGCTTTTTCAATAACATGCCCCTAATAATATCTACCACCACCAGCAGCAGAGCCAGTTTCTGCCAGCACAGTTTCCACTGAATGAGTTTCTCTGTTTTGCAGAAAGGTGAGGTTATCTCCACAAGTAAAATTACTCACGTGTGTGTTTTCTGCCTTGGACTAGTCATGCTGTTCCCCAGAATATGAACAGCTCCTGCAATATGTACACTGAACACTTTTCTCAGGTACTGGGTTAATGCAAATAATCCAGCCAAGGTGTACATTAATCAAGATTCTCTGAAAAGGGTAAATTTTTTAAAAACAACTAAAAGGAGTCACATAGGATAAAATGAAATGCCTAAATGACCCAGTATCTAAAGAGTATGTTCCCACTTATCATCTAGTGAGTATACACAGTGCATGCCCAGCTAGAACAGGTATAAACAGCAGCGAAGATGGGGAGGCACAGGTGAGGCGGGCTGGGTACCTTACATGCCTGAATGCCCCAGAACAGATGCAAGGTGGGTTTTCATGCCCAAGCACTGCCTTGCAGTGCAGAGTCCTGCTACGAGTCCTTTCCCACTGCAGTGAAAGGCTCTGGCAGTGAGGTCAGGCTCCAGCAGTGCTCTGGAAACTTTCTCTTCTGGTGACCCCCATCACTGCCTTGGCCCACTGCTGGAACCATTCACGTGGCACGTAGATCATGCGGCGAGCCTGTCCTCCACAGGGCAGACCACCTAAGTTTCATTTTCAAATGGATGTAGGGCCAGATGTTCAAATGTATCTAGGGTCCAGCTTTTCCCATTGATTTCAATAGGCTTAGGATCCTAAACTGATCTGGGCTTAGGTGACTAAAACTAAGAAAAGTATGGGATTTTCAAAAGCTCTTAAGCCCATCTAGCATTTATCTCCCAATGTGGCTGGAATAGTAATAGACATTAGGGTCAGATTTTTAGGTACCTAAAGATACAGCTAGTTCTTACGTGCTACCCCGCACTGGAGTCCAAAGAGTGCATCATCGACCAATGAGAGCCCATATTTTTTGGGCCTCACGGGCTGAAACTGAGTCCTTGTTTCTGGCCTTCTAGCACCCTTCTGTGAGGGAATCACCAAAGATCTTATATGGAAGTGGTTCCCAACCTGGGTCCGTGGACCCCGGGGGGCCACAGCGGTAGGCTGGCTGGGGGTCAGGGCAGCAGTGGCCCTGCTCCTTAGGGGCCATGGCCTCAGCAGCGCAGCTTGCCACCGGGGGAACGGGGCCCTGGCCACAGAAGTTCCTACACTTGCATAGCACAACATGTGGAGAACTTCTGTCAGTGCACCAATGCCCCAATAGGACTCACTATGCTCCTGATAATAGACAAAAGTATTATACCCCATGTGGGTGAATGCTTTTCTCAAAACAGTTGCTCCATATCAGCTCTCATGGGCCACAGCCTCAATGGAAACATGCTCAGCATCCTTGAAGGAAGAGCCTAAGGGCCTAATTCTGCTAGACACTAAAACCAGAGTCTTAATAAAGGCACTGAAATTATGGCTTATTACAACAATCTGCAACCCATTGACGCCCTCCTCCCTCACCAGCTTTTTTTTTTTTCTTTTATCCTATGACTCCAGAGATGTTACCAAGGCACCAGGGCCAGCCCAAGGGTTTTTGGTGCCCGAGGCAAACTGTGATTTTGGTGCACCCACTAGGGGGCAATTCTTTCATTTATAAGAAATAACGTATAAATATATTAATTTTTTTAAATCGAAAAAAAGACCCCACTTCCATGTAATCTGGTGTTTCTTAAAGCCTGGTGCCCTAGACGACCACCTAGTTCACCTGTAAGGTTAGGCTGGTTCTGCTAGGCATGTCGCCTTGAATGACATCTTACACTATTAGCTGTTACGCTAAACAATTCCCTGCCCCTGCTCCGCTCCCCGTATTTTTCTTTGTCACAGAGAATCATTCTGTGTCGTCCAAAGGAAACATTGTGTAGAAACATTGTGTAGTTCAAAAACTTGTCTCTTCTAACCAACAGGAATTTGTCCAATGACAGTTATTACCTGTGCCACCTTGTCTCCTGAAGATGCCTAGAGATCTTTTATCACAAGCACAAAAATTTTTTGTCTAATTATTAGTACTCCAGGCTGATAATGTTCAGCAAAACAGCTAAAAACAGCTCAATTGCTGAGAGGTGATGCATTCCACAGCACACACCTCTACTTTGAAAA
Organism: Podocnemis expansa; assembly: GCA_007922195.1. Classification (NCBI taxonomy): domain Eukaryota; kingdom Metazoa; phylum Chordata; order Testudines; family Podocnemididae; genus Podocnemis; species Podocnemis expansa. Next base: position 6,140,072 of record ML682047.1, read on the forward strand.
ATAAGTGCAATGTCTCTCATCTTTCCACATAACTCTACAATCTCAATTGACCTGGTCACTACTAATTTAAGGTAGTGGCAATCTGTGTATCGCAGATTGCCAGTCCATGGCCACGCACATTGCTTTAGTTTACTCATTAGTAGTCCCAGTGAAGATGAAATCTGGTTCAGAGACATAAAAGAGGCTGGAGAGCTTTGAAGTTTGGACCAGAATTGCCGCCTTGGAGCAAACTAACATCTGATGATGGGCATGGTTGGGGTGAAGCTGACCGCTGATGGATTTACACGTGCAGTCAGTCACAAGGCCTTGTACATTACTGGTGGCTAGACTGCGCGCAGGTGTAATGCAAGATAGAGCTGGTCTGCCATCTGCTGGTAAAAAGTGATGGAAATAAACAGTAACTGAAAGCTGAACAAATCAGCGTGGGAAAGTTTGAATTTCCACCAGTTGTTGAGAAGGGGGAACATAAGGAGCCCTTAAAAAAATTGTTTAGTTTTAGGCAGTATGCTTAGAAACAGGAAGGCAGAAAGTGAAACAGAATGAGGCTGCTAAAGGTAGATAACAGCAAACCCCTTTGTAGGGAAGTGGCTAACGTGTTTTGTTGCTGTGAGTAGCTGTTCAGTATTATGTGACGTGGTCACGTGGGAGGCTATCAAACTGCTGTGTGTTGTGTGGGTTCTTGAGACATGCCCTGTTGTAAGCTGCTTCTGAAATCTAGGCGCTAAGACCTCATATCGAGGCAGACCATCCTGCGTTTTATTGCTCATTTCTGTATTGTCTGGCTAGCCACATCAGTGGCTAACCGCTCCCCATCTACATTCGTTCATAGCATGCACTGGTCTCAGCAAAATCTTGGATGAATTTGCTGGTGAAAAGCGTCTTCCGCTCTGGTTGCACTGAAGTCCTGCTCAGGAATCTGGAGGGGCTATCTCACTACCCTATAGCTGTTGAAAAGATCAACCCCAGTGTAAGGCACAAAATGAAGGTTGCAATTAAAAAAAAAAAAGATGCAAGGGATGATGGAAAGGAGTCAGGGAGATTAGGAGATGGGAATTTTTCCAGTAACTTCATTCATGGTTTTATACCTGTTTCAATTCAGCAATTTCTGACCCAACCAAATACTTGCTGCAACAACAGGCTAATTAGTTCAAAGGGGTAGCTGTGTTAGTCTAGTTCAGCAAAAGAAACAAAGAGCCTTATAAAAGCTAACACATTTATTTATTGTTAAGAGTTTTCATGGGAGAAAATCCCACTTTGTCAGACCCTAGAAAATAGAGAGGTACGGAAGTAATTCACTGTACCTCTGTGTGGGGCTGCTGGTAAGTTTTTTCCTTATCAGATTTGCTACAAAGATGTGGACCGTCTACTGTTGTGTTCCAGTTCAGTGGAAACCTATCAGTCCCATGCCATGGTTAAAGGTAAAGGACGAGCATCATTTGCACTAAAGAACTTACATGAGTAAGTTCCCCATATTATCACAGCAGCTGAGATTTAATATATTTATCATCTCAGTGCACCCTGTGAGGGAAGGTACTGCCATTATCCCCATTGTACAGATGGGGAACCTGAGGCACAGGCAGACAAAATCTCAGAACCTGTAAAGGCAGTTAGGCCCCAAACTCTGATTTCCTCTACTTTGTCAAATATCTTTGCAGACCCTCAGTGACTCTCTCAGCACCACACGGGACATTTGTAAGGAAGCAGAAACTCAGCACGGAGCTCCTGATTACTTGCTAGCACCCTACTCATCAGCAGTGCTGGATTAAGATTTCCCGAGCTGCCCAGTGGAAGTGGGGTGGTGCGTCCAGCTGCGGAGGAGGCCCCAGCTGATGCGGCAGGGACTGGCCACGCCAGGCCTGTGCAGGGGCCCGGGTGTAGCAGCTCACTGCTGGAGGCTGCACCATGGGCCAGCCAGCCCATCTCCACCCCTCAAATGCAGCTGCCAGACGCCAGCCCACCTTACCTCTCCACCCCAGCCATTTCTCTGAGGCAGACCAGCCAGCCTGGTGACAAGGCAGGAGCGCTCTGAGCTGCTGTTTCCAGCCCAAGGGGGAGCCCTGACTCCCCTGGCACCAGCTAGACACCCCAGTATTCCCCCAGGCTTGGCCGGTGCTGTGCTAGCCTGAGCAGCACTGGGTCTTTGCAGTGTGCCGGGACCCCCTTTCGCTCGGGGCTTGGGGCTGCAGGCCCTAACGTCCCGGCACTGATCCAGCCCTGCTTACAGGGATTTTCTTCCCCTTCATCTTTACTGAATGTATCCAGCTGTTGGACGAATATCAGTACAGCACTGACCAAGAGAGATGTGTTCAAAACTAGTCAAGGGACTTAGGAACATAAATCTCACTGGAAGTCAGTCCTTCAGGTACTTTTGAAATACCTTGCATGGGGCTTGTATGAAGTCGGGAATAGGAAAGGAGGACAGGAAAGTACAAAAAGGAGGATGTTGGCGGACACATGGAGAAAATGCAGTATTAATGTAATATTCTTCTGTTTTTAGGGGGCACTGGAACACTTCCCCCTAAAAACAAGGTATTCTGTGGCATTCCAGTATACTTTAACCCCTGTAAATAAAAAGCCAGACAAAATCATGTATTTTAAAATGCCTGCCAGATGGAGGATGTGAAGGTAAAAAGGACATGTCTTCCTTTTGCCTAACATCTGGTAACCCTAGTCTGGGATGATTTCTTCAGTGGGCGCTCTCTGCCTTGTTTATTCAGAAATTCAGTCCAGAACAAATGGACTTTGGACCAGCCCACACATGAGATTTTTTTCATCGACAATGTTAGTTATTCCCCAAGACTTTTTCTGTTGAATGGGGAATCCTCCTGTTCCCTTTACATCTCTAGTCGTACTTGCAAAAGACTAGGTCTGGCAGGCAGGGACAAGTGCTTCCAAAGTTAGCTCTGCATAAGCAGCCACGACTGGCTGCCAAGGCGTATGCCCTACCTCTTTCCCGGTCTACAATAACCTCTGTTGCTGCTTAACATGCAGCTCGCAACTGCACGAGCAAGCTTAACACATCTGCCAAGGGGCTCTGGGCTAGAGAAAGATCAGTTAAATTAAGGGAACGTCAGAATGGAAACTGGGTTTAATAATTTTCAAAGAATTACACTTTGGACCCCCCCCATTGGGCTGGGAGAGGGGTGAATCTCTTAAAGGTGGCTTTAAGGGGGGACTTGAACAGCTGTTCCATTTGTGGTAAAAGAGGGAGAGATTTTTATGTCACTAGCTAATCATATGTGTATTTTTAGCCTAACTGTATTTTTGCTCCTGTGTGATATAGGCACTTGGGGAATGGGAGAGATGTAGGGAGAGCCTGATGAGGCATTTTTCACTCTGACAGATTTTAGTGGAATTTTGTTAATGTTGCAACAAAGCACAACCACCTTGGCCAACACCTTGAGTTTCCTTTTAAAACAGATCTACTGCATAGAACAAGTTGCTTCTTCCTATGCCACAATCCTGAAATGGCAGAACACAAGCCAGGTAAAATGCTAAAAGTCCAAAACTCACAACTAAGAAACACAGTTAGAGCAAGGTAAGGAAGAGATCCCAGGGTTTAAAACAAAAAAATCTTTTATTGTCTTTAATCAAAGAATATGGTACAGAGGAACTACACAAAAGCTTCATTCATTTTTTTTTTTTTTTTTTTTTAAAAAAGCCCTTTATTTACACAGATGTTCAGAATGACCATTTGGTATCTAATCCCAAATTTGTATCTTGCATGTTTTCTTTTGTTAGTGATCCCAACCTAGTTGAAAGCAAGAACTGGTCAGTAATATTTATGCTTTGTCTACACTAGCATGTTTGTCAGTCAGGGGTGTGAAAAAAATACCCCTGACTGACATGTTTCACTGACAAAAGCACTGGTGTGGCCAGCGTTATGTCAGCAAGAGACAATCTGTCAGCATAGAGTGGCTAACAGCAGTGATACAGCTGCGTTGCTGTCAGGTCTGTAGTGTAGACAGCCTTAGAAATGACACAGCGACTGTGTTTTTGGGGAGGAAGAAATAAAAACCTCTATAAACCTTCATGAGCATTCCACTGTAACAGGTCCACCAAACTACTGACACCCAAACATTGACAAAAAGAAATGTGCTTTCCGGATACATTTAGCATCCTGATCATCCTCCGCCCTCTTTACTCCCCTGCTTAAAGAAGTATACCCTGAATGTGCACAAAACTTGATTTATGAAGAAAATGCAGAGGTTTACTTAAAAGTAATTGTGCTTTTATTTGTTAATATACAATCAGACACTGTCCTCCTGTGTTTTGGAAAGCATGGATCCTTTTAAAAAGATAACGAAAACTTAGCTTATTATTATCATCATTATTATTTTGTCATTTTATTAATAAAATTAAATTTTTGCTTATGGCTTAAATAGTGGGGCTTTCTAACCCCCCCTTTTTTTCCTGTTGGTGCACGATATATATTTTTCAGAAACTTTTCCAATGACCAATAGAAATGCAATTAATAATAATGATAATAATGATAATCATACAAATTTGTATTTGTAAGATATGGCTGGTTCTCAAACAAATTACCAATGTACAAGCTGTTCCCCAGCCTCTCCCGTGAGCTGCCCAAAAGACCATGGAAGAATCGTGTTCTAGAACCAATCAGAGTAAAACCCCTTCCCAAAATCTAAAAACCCTTGAGATTGTCGTCTTTGGTGTGAAGGGCATTAACCATGGCCAGTGAGCTGCTCCCAAGAAGTTGCTATGGTTGTATAAGGCTGGTCGCTTAGACTGTAGAAGGAGCCTGTTAGGCCAAGCGTCACTGATGCTTTGGTAGGATTACCAGCTGCCTTTCCCCCCACTTATTCCCCTAACCCTCCCATGAACCCCACCCTACTTCCCAAACTTTCCTCCCATCTCTAGGTTTTATGCTCTTTTTCGTCTCCCTTCTAGATTCCGGAAACTGGCAGGTCTCAACTTCATTTCTGCAAACTGGATGGAGTATTCATGGCCTTTCCAGTGGAACCAGTTAACGCCCTGCAAAAAAACCCCACACGTAATATGATCCTATATCGATATAATATGCATACCTTGCTTTTATATAGAGCTTTTCAGCCACAGATCAGCACGTACTGTATGTTATGGCTGGGAAACAGAATCACAAGAGAGATGAATGACTTATTCAAAGTCACATCAGTAAGCCAGTAACAGAGCCAAGAACAGAAGCCAGATGTCCTGACTCCCCGTCCAGATCTCTGTCATCTAGACCAGGGGTCATAAACGCAAATCGCCAAGAGGGCTGCATGAGAACAATAGTGTCATTGCGGGCCACAGGAAATAGCTTTAGGGGCCGCATGCGGCCCACGGGCTGCGTGTTTGAGACCTCTGGTCTAGACGATACTCCTGTATGTGTGCTAGCCTATGAATTCTTAACCTTATAAAAGAGAGAATGCAGTGCTTGTTATTTTGCTGTATTTCTGCACTGATAATTCTTAGCTTGCAAAGCTAGAAAGGATCACGACGATCATCTCATCTGACTCACACAACCCAGACTACAGAATTTTATTCCATGATTCCTGTATTGGTCTCAAGAACTTGTGGTAGAATTAGGGCATCTTTCTTAGAAAGAGATATCCAACCTTGATTTAAAGGCTGGTGAAGAATATAACATCTCCTGTTCCAACACCAGGTGGAACAGTTTGTGAATAGAACAGCAGTGGGTTCCCCACAGTTTTTGTCTCTGTGAACAACTCATGAGGATTCATGAGGCTGTGATAGCTTTGGGATCCATCAAAGCCAGTATTCCTATGTCATTTCTTTTATTGACCCTGGCTGGAAGAGATGTCCGCTAGAGACACAATGAGCTCTCCCAAACTTCACTCCTCTACTATTCTTTCCTATGTTTACTTCATTTCCAACACAATGCTTTCTTTTGTCATGAGAACCTGTATGTGAAGTGATAAAAACCTCAAGCATTCCTTTGACTTCTCACAGAAGAGTGAGCCAGAATTTGAACTGAACTGCAAGTCTCATTTTCAACTGTGATTTAATATATCCACCCATGATTCATTCAGATTGAATGATGGTGGTTTTTCTGTCTCTCTGAAGCACTATATACTAGTTGCTACAAGAGAGTGACTCATGGAAAGAATGAACCAGCGGCTCGATTTGGTGTGGCCAACCCTCCATTCCCATGCCTTGTCGATCTTTCCGTAATGTTGTTTTCAACTGGGAAACCCACCTGACTGTGTTTGTTGTCGCCGTATCTGCCCATCAGATTGACTCGGTGACAATTCTTGTACCAGAAAGCTCCCTTGTAGGACAGAGCACAGTTAGTGATTGCAGAGTCATTGTCCTTGTCAAAGGTGGAGAAGGACCGTCCGTTGTGATAGGTCATGGAGTCACCTGTGAGGGAGAAAAAGAGAATGGAGTCAGAGTTTTCACTTGGTTTGTACTCTGCATGTAGAAATGATTCACTGTATAGGGGCAACTTTCAAACTTTAGAGCATGACATACCTTGACTGCTCTTGCTGAAAATCTAGGCTGTGCAAATCACAAGTTTTGCAGAGACCACTTTGTAAATTTCAAAGGGAGCATCCCTGTTACTCAAGTTCAATAAAACAAACAAGGAGTCCTGTGGCACTTAAAGACTAACAAATTTGTTCATTGCACAAGCTTTCATGGGAGAAAATCACACTTCATCAGGCACTTTGAAGATGGGGGAGCTTACAGCACATATGACTCCACTGATGATTTACTAATTGTGGTGCTCAGACAGATAAATACCAGATCAAGGCTTAAGAAAGAAGCTGCAGAGGTTGAATTTATTTGCAAATTTGACTGTTTTGCTTCTGGGCTAAATAGGAACTTTGGGTCTTTTTTCTCACTACAGCAGGTGATTTGACCTCATCTTCCTCTATATGGTGTTCCCCAATGTCCGAATCTTAACAACTGTTTTGATTTGCTGTTACAGTGTGACCTGATCCCATGACTTACACTTCCCTGCATTTATTTGCTCCCATTCTATAAGTTTCCCCATCTTCAAAGCATCTGACGAAGTGAGATTTTTCTCCCACGAAAGCTCATATAAATAAGTAAATCTGCTAGTCTTTAAGTGCCACAGGACTCATTGTTTGCTTCACTTTGTAAATGTGGACCTATATTGCCCTTCAAATGCTATTTACACATCAATAAAGGAGAAATGGGCCTTACACCATGAATTTTGTCTCTGTATCCAGATTCTGAACCCATCACAAGTTTACTGGGCTTCAGATCTGGGGCTTGATGTTAAGTCCATCTCTGTTAAAAATAAATACCAAAAGCAAATGAAGCCCCCTCAGTGGGACTATACTGATCTATTTCATCTGAACACTTCACAAAATCTGCCTGTGATTTTTTTTTTTTAAAAATGATAACTATACAATTTTCAAACTGAGTTGTTTAAGTGGACTCCCCCTTTACTTACTGCACTTGCCGAATCTAGATTCAAGCCTGCAAGGTGCAGCACTTCCCTTGCTAGAATCAATGTTACATTGCTTAACAACTTCAGTGGAGCAGAATGCTACCTTCCTTACGCTACTCTAGGTATCAATGAAATTACCAGGAGAAACAAAGAGCCCTTAAGATCTGTAACTTCAGCATTGACAGATGCTAGATTACCTTTCCATTTACCTCTCAAACATACACTGGTATATTTTAAATTCTACACAATGTCCCCTTTGGATCTAACATCTCAACTATTGTCTGAAATGAATTTGATCTCCACACTGTCTTCTACGGCTCGGTGTAAAATGGCTTTTGGGTCAATTTCTGCAGTTTGTACATGGGGGACTGAATCTTGGTTCTCTGTATCACTTTTCACATTACAAAGGGTAATTTGACTTCAGGCTTCCCATCCTTTAAGCCTGTAAACTGCTCTGATTTGCTTTTACTTTATGACCTGATCCTATGTTTTACACCCCCTTGCATTTAGTTTCATTCCTTTCTGTAAGTTCACCCATCTTCGAAGCATCTGAGGAAGTGGGATCTTCTCCCACGAAAGCTCATGCAAAAAATAAATGTTAGTTTTAAAGTGCCACACAACTGCTTGTTGTTTTTTTCTCTGTATCAAGCCAGAGTGAACAGACAGTGCAGGGGGATCTGCACTTAGGTCACTGATGGAACAGACTCTCCCCATCCATTAGTGACAAATCAGTGAAATGGCTACTGCAATCCATGGGTATGGCTACACTGGTGCCTTAGGTTGATTTAAGAAAGGTTAAATCGACCTACAGACCCCCGCAGCCACACTGGGCTTTTATTGACTTACGCGCTTCCTTAAGTCGACTTAATAACACTACCTCCTAAGGTCGAGTTAATGCTTGAATTGACCTTATTAAATCGACTTATGCCAGTGTAGGTGGGGAATAGCTGTTAAGTCAACTTAATTGGCCTCCAGGCTCCCTCCCATAGTTCCTGGCCACCAGGAAGGGTTGACATAGCATCTTCCTGTGTGGACCCAGGCAGTCGACAGGAGCTTTCAATGTGGACGCTCTTAAGTCAACTTAACCAGGTTGACTTTATGTCAACCTTGTTGAGTCAACTTAACTGAGCCTGCAGTGTAGACATACCCCACGATCTGAAGAAGCAGTTTCTCTCTCAGTCTGCTTGCTCTATAACAGAGGAGTTTGACTAACGAACATTTGGCAAAGCCAATGGCCAAAGAGGGGACGGCACAGAGTATGCAGGCCTGTGCTCAATGGGATTACAAGAGGCAGCGGCATTTTTCAGTCACATAATCAAACATGATAACAGGAACCGGCAGCATAGCCTTAACACATGATGCTGTGGCAAGCTCTTTTAAACCCTGTTAGCGACAGGTAGGTCCTGCTAAATGAGACACGAAGCTGTTGAATGTTTGTTTACATCTGTCATAAGCATCTTATAATAGGTGGCATCTAAAGAAGCGGCGTCTTTAGAATGGAAAAATAAAAGAAAGGAACCCTTTCAAATTTTCACACCTGCCCCCAAAGGACACGCATGCCGTGACAACAATCCCCATCACTTGTGCACAAAAGCTTTTGTTCTGAACCAAGTGGAAGCACATACTAGTTGAAGTCTTGTATGAGGAAATGTACAGTCCTCCCCTTCCCACCCCCAGCCTGTTTCTAGCCCGAAAAAAAATGTTTTAACCTACCTGCTGTGCCACTGTATCCTTCCACTTTTAGCCGATAACGGGTCTTGGAGTCTCCCACAATAAACTTGTCATAGAGAGCATAAACGCTCTCGCCCTTGTCTCGCAGATCCACACGCAGCTCATACTGGCCCTGAGAAGTGATTTTGTGGAGGTTTTCCAGACCTACAGGAATGAATGAATAAATAACCACTCTTCTTCCTCTCTCTCAGGGTAAGTCTATATTGACAGAGGCAAAATCGCCACCATCAGTGCGATCTTATGGTGCAATTCAGCAGTCAATATAAACCTACTGAATCACTCTGGAAATCACCATAGCAACTGCAGCCCCGGAAATGGAGTTGCTGTAAGCCGACTGCAAGGCATTTCCGGTTGGCTTACCCTAGTATGTAGCAACGGCTTAGTAAGTCATCGGCGGATGTGCAAGGTTTTTTACATGCCTTGTGTATCTCCCATCAACTGCTGCTGAAAAGTTCTGTAAGTATAGACTAGGGCTATATCTTCTGCTCTTATGGCTTATTACTGTTACAGTTTCATGCCATAAGCCTCTTTAGAGAAGCAAACATCGTGGCCAGCGAAATGGCAGCCACGCTTGCAAGTGATTCATTCTCTTTTGTCTCAGAAAGGCCTTGCCAATCACTTACCTAACCAGAATTCATCCTTGGGATCCCCAAACCCAGCGACGTAAGTCCTCCAGTCCCTGTAGAAATCTTCTTTTCCATTGTGGCGCCTCAGAAACACCTAAAGTCCCAATATGCAAGCAGCTTTATCTTTTCAACAGTTGTGACACTTACACACTAAGCATTTCTATACGCCATAGACTCACCAACCCAAAGCAACATGGGCCCTGCTCTATTTCAGTCAAGCTAGTACAGATGTTAACAGGCCCATTGATGTTTCTTCTTGGGCTCTAAACCTCCTCTGTATTTTGCAGCCATGTCCTGGCCCTCTGTTTTCTTAGCAGACTCTCAAACACCCAGCAACACTCCGCTTTACAGCAAGGTCATTTTGTATCCCTCAACCTGTTATCTATGGAGTTTCAGTATTTTTCAAACCCCATCCCGTCACGCTTTGATACTTTTCTGAGTCTCATCCCCAGCTGACTTCTTTGAATTCCACATATTCTCAGGGCTGTACTTTGCGATTCCTACTGCCACTGTTTCATCTGATGTGATATGTGCCTTCTAACTTTCTACTGTCCTGCTTATCGATCCCTCAGTGTGGCTGTAGACTAGACTCATAGATTCATAGACTCTATCATTAGAAGGGACCAATACTATCATCTAGTCTGAACTCCTGCACAATGCAGGCCACATAACCTCACCCACCCACTCCTGCAATAAACCTCTAAACAAGGACTGAATTATTAACATCCTCAAATTGTTATTTAAAGACTTGAAAGTACAGAGACGTCACTAGCAAGTGAGCCATTCTTCTCAGTCCTAATTTTTCCTGCAACATTTGGAAGATGGCTCCACAACATACTGAAGGTATAAAATCCTCTGCTTCAGATTCCTACCCCAACTGCAGTCTAATTTAGAACTAAAAGTTAAATTTCCCAAATTATTTGGCACGAGTACAACAACATTAATAAAGTTGTAGTCAGTTGAGGCTGGGCCCTGTCTCGTGGTCTTGAAGCAGGCACAGAACAGCAGGGAAATATAGATTTTTAATCCTTTGCCACGATATACTCACAATCCATCCACCTCCATCAGAGCTCATGTCACAATACACCTCCATAGGTTGTGACTTCTCTCCATTCGTATAAATGGTGTAAAGTCCAGAGGCACTTTCTCCATTTAGCAGTGCTTGGGAGCAGTCTTTAGGGTAAGGATAGAGAAGTCCAGCTGCACACACAAAAACAAACAAAAGCCAACAGAGAACAGTGTTTGAGAAATCTTTTATGACAAGGGGGTATGTCTTCTTATCATTTAGCTTATTAATTTGTGAGCTTTCTGGTGACAAGACAAATGAATCTATTTCATTTAGAAGAGATACTGCTAAAAATGGAGTAATGTGCATGTGGTGCATGATGGAAAAATGTGATGTTCACAAATGTGGATGAAAAAATAATGATATTTTGCAGTTAGACAGCATTTTCCTTGTTCAAAGTGTTCATTAACTAATGACCCCAGAGCACCTTGGCTGCATTTTAAATGTTAGTGTCCTCGTTATATAGCCGGAAAAATTAGATCAGAAGATTTAAGTTACATGTCCAAGATCTCACAGCTTGTCAATGGTACAGTCAGGAATAGAACCTAGATGTCCTGACTGTAAATACTAGAAAATCCTTGATACCAAGCTCCGCTGTATTCACACCCTACATATTATTGTAATAATATTTGTGCAAAATATGCTTCACGAAGAATCATTTAAAAACACGCTGATCATTAGTATTCCTGTGTAGCATATGCAGACAATGCATATTTAGAGTTATAAATCTTAGCTGAAATTAGTACTGCAATGTGTTTGCCAGAAAAGTCTGGAGAGAGTGCAAACTGGTTCTTCAAAGACCTGAACCTCCTTACTCCTCAGGAAGTTCAGTTCAGTCATTTCCAACCAACGACTACCGGGTAAATTGATATAACACTATAGCTATATCTACACTGCAAAACATTTTTTTGAAAAAAAGGTTTTTCAAAAATGCTATTTTGAATTTATGTCACAATAATTAATTAATTGTTTCAAATTAATTATTATTATTAACAGTATGGCTATGTCTACACTGCAAAAAAATTTTTTTTGAAAAAAGGTTTTTCAAAAATACTATTTTGAATTTATCTCAAAATACTTAATTTTTTCAAATTAATTATTTCGAGATATAACATTTTTTTCCAAAAAAGGTTTTCGGGAAAAAAGACTCTCAAAATAAGGCAGATTTTTTTTCAAAAAAGAGAGTCCACACTAGACTCTTTTTTTTTTTTTAAAAAAGAAAGCCAATGGAAAAAATAGACAAGTTTTTTCAAAAACAGCCATTGCTGTTGGCTTTTTTGAAAATGAATGAGGTTTAATTTTTTCAAAAAAGTGCTCCAGTGTTTTGAAATATTGGAGTGCATTTTCCGAAAAAGTAAAATGCCTGCCTGGACACGGAAAAGTTTTTTCTGGATAAGGAGGCTTATCCCAAAAAGCCTTTGCAGTTTATACATGCCCTGTGTTGCTAGCTGGCAACTTGGGGGGTGATTTTTTTTTTTTTGAATTCAGGGAAGGTGTAGGGAGGTGTTGGGGAAATCCCTGAGTGTAGGCATACTCTAAAAGTAAAGAACACTGTCTTAAGCACACAGCAAATAGGATCAACTGCCAATTGACTTCAATGGGCGCTGCATCTGTGTACTCCAGAGTTCAACTGGGTCCTAAAAATGGTAACTTGTAGACAACCCACAGACTTTAAGGTCAGAAGGGACCATTATGATCCTTTCTTTTAGTCTAACCTCCTGCACAACGCAGGCCACAGTACTCAACCCCTCATACAGAGAAAAGGCCTTACTTGTTGTGAAAATAGTTTGGACTATTTTGCTTTTCAAAGCTTTGTTCATTGCCTGCAATTTCACTGTGTACTGGGTGGATGGACTCAAGTCAGACAGGCTGTAGGAAGTTGTCTCAGGTCCCAGGATGACTTCCTGTTGAGAGAATAAATCGTAGACAAACTCTCAAGTGAAAAAAACACATGGCCTGGAACTTTTACATGAGTTACAGATGCCTTTTTATGTACATTATTTATGGTATTTTTAACCATTTAAATGATTTAGTATGAAACTTTGATTCCTATGGGATTTTTTTCATGCTAACTTCCATTAGTAGTATGAGAAAAGTTGCCTGGAAATGAATGTTTAATATTATAAGTAGTGTAGCTTAAAAGCACGCCATGGTAGATGTCAACCTAGCTTATATATGAACTTCATATACTGCTGCAGAGGCAAAGCTGATAAAAAATTAAGTAGGATTGTCCTTTTTGATATGTTCATAGATGTCTCGGGCTTACGTTTTCAAAAATGACTAGTGATTTTGGACTCCCATCTCGAAAAACATTGAAGAGGCCTGATTAGTAGAAAGTGCTGAACATCTGCTATCTGAAAACTGGGCTGCCTTAAGTGGTTCTAGTAGACCACCCAAAATTGTTAGTCACCTGTGGACATATATAACTTTATTACATAGACGTTGGATGGGAGAAGGTAGCGTGCTTGCTCTTGTTTAGTTCATTGTGGGGGGAAGCTAGTCTTTATGCTGTGCAGCCTTGCAGCTTAGTTTTTATTATAAACTGTGATTCATGAGAGCACTTAAGCATTTGGTGAACATCTGATATGTGTTTACATCCCAGTGCCTGGCATTTTCTGAACAACTTCACAAGCATGTGTCCAAATAGAGAATCTGAAGGTTAGGTTCAAGCATTGTACCTTGACTTCACCATCAACAGACGCGTATATAAGCAGATAGCCAGTGACAGAGGCATGGGGAGGCTTCCACTTTAGCACTGCTGTTTCTGACTGAATCTCAAAGGCACTCAAATCTCTTGGAGCATCCATGCCTAAAGGAGACAAGACATAGTTAAAACCCATGGTACCATGACTGCAGTGCTCGTCTGATGACAGCTTATAAAGTAAGCAACCTTGTTGCATTGCAAGAGGCTGGAATCCTGGGAAAAGGCTGTACCTGTAGTGAATTTAGTGAAGATTGTCTCACTCTTCTGTGGTTCCTTTACCGCATAAATCTTAAACGTATATTCAGTTGCAGGATGCAGGCCCATAAGGTCATATTCTACCGTGTTGCCATACACCATGTGAGTAATTTCTGGCTCTGCACAGCAAAGAAAGAAAGATGGGAACAGACAACTTTTGTTGCTGGGTGACTGACATCAGGACATACATCACAAGTGGTGCTTATGTCTCAGATGGAAACTTAACCCAATCCTCCATTTGAATGATCACATCCGAGGCCAAGGGCTGATTATTGATTGGAAGGAAAACCATTTTCCTGAAGTATTTCAGGACAAGGATGAGATAAAACAGAAGCAAAGGGCTCAATGGACTCGCTACCTCAACCCACACCAAGGTTATATTTCGATTGTTAAAGCTACAGTCAATGCCATATAGAAGTATTAGCATCCCCTTCTGCATATGTTGAAAACAACAAGATGGGATGTTTTCTTCTCCTTAAAGGTAACAGACACAGTCTGCCGTTCACCACCACAGGGACTGAGAACTTTCTTAAATAAGGATGCTGTAACACATCCCTAACCAGCCTCCTCCCCTCAAATTCAGTGTTCCTTATCCCTGTTCAACTGCAATTACAATTCTGAATCCAGCTATGAGCGCTTCTCTCGCTGACTGAACTGTGGTCAAGCTCAAAGGCAGCGCTTCCTCCCCGACGCTGAGCCTGCTTACCATCCTCAGCAATGTAGGATAAGACGTAATTGTCCACTGGGGCAATTGCTGGCTGCCAGCGTGCCAAGGCCTCTGAGTCTGTGATATTCACCACGATCAGTCCTGATGGGCTGTCCAGAGCTGAAGGGACAGATAACACCGTAATGAGGTAATTACACAGGTGAAAGGCGCTGCGGTGTGCACTGTGCTATCAAGCACGTGTTACACACACTGGGCCTCACTGCAATGAGGAAAGACATTGCATTTCACAAAATGCCGCTGCTGCAAGGGAGGTCATCATCACAGAAGAGGATTAAACACCTCTTGAGAGTCTGGGAGTCTATATTTCTCTCCTCAATGCTCTCGGTTCCAGACAGCTTCTTGAGCTGGGGGGGATTCAGATTACTGAGGCTGGGAAAAGGACTGAACTGATGGCAACCCATGGCCATTACACACTTCTACAGACCTCCTGCAGTCAGGATTGTTCTGAAACATGTATTCTGCTTTGTTCTTTGTGGGGATTGTCTCCTCTCTCTCTTTTCAAACTTCCCACTGGAGACCTTGAATCAGAGTCTTAGCTGCCCCAAGGACTGGGGATGTAAAATATAATGACCTCCCATGCTGAGCGCAGCATCCCTTCTTCCTAATACTCTGTACCCCTGCTGGGCCAGGAGAATGATGAACCAGTTAGACTGCAGGTGTTTTCCAATAGGATGTTGGAGAATCCCTGTCTGTGGGTTATTTAAAACTGCTAGATGAAGGAAAGATGAAAGAGAGGATGGTTTTCTGGTACTGCGCTGGGACTCAGGAGAATAAACAATTAGCAAAACACTAAATAAAGAAACCCTCTGGTTAGTATCAGGGGATAGCTAAAATGGAACCTGCTGGATCTTTTTAACTTCTGATATTTATGAGTCTTCTGTACACACACGTGATATAATTTGGGCCAACTTACAAGGACCTTATTTCTTTCGGACATTACCTGTTGTCAGAGTTCCAGAGATAGGCTCGCTTTCTTCTAATCCTTTGATGGACACTATGCTGACAGTATATTCTACACCTGGGATCAGTTTCGTCAGCTTGGTCCTAGTCTTGGTCCCATCCACTGAGAAAACATTGGGAGTACCTAGGAGCAAAGCAAATGTCAAGACAATGATGTGATGATATTCCAGCTCATGATAAGCTGCGGTGCTGGGTTCCAAACAAAGGACATCATTTCCAGCACTGAAATAAGTTTCATACAATAATAAAAAGGTAAGTTTGGAAGTGACCTCAAGATGTCATCAGGTTCAGCCCCCTACACTGAGGCAGGACTGGGTAAACCTAGAGCACCCCCAAAAGTTGTTTGTCTAACCTGTTCTTAGAAACCTCCAGCAATGGGGATTCCATAACCTCCCTTGGACGCCTATTCCAGGTGTGTCTATCCTTATAGTTAGAAAATTTTTCCTAATAAGTAACTGAAAGCTCCTCTGTTGCAGAGCAAGCCCCTTACTTTTTTCTCCTACCTGCAGTAGCACAGAGAACAATTGATCCCATTGTCTTTATAATAGTCTTTTGCATACAGGAAAACTGTTATCAAGCGCTTTCCTACTCTCCAGTCATTTTTTGCCCAAGACTAAATGTGCCCAGTTTTTTTTTTCACCTGTAATCCTTATTCTTTCCTTATAGATCAGGTTCTCTAAACCTCTTATAATTTTGTTGCTTCAATTTATCTACAGTTTTTTTTTTTAACTGGACACAGTACTCCAGCTGACACCTCACCAGCAATGCGTAAAGCAGAAAAGCTCTCTCATGAGTAACATATAACACTCTTGTTAATATGTTCGTGCAAAGGGTATGTCTACACTGGAGGCTAATTTGATTTTTTTGCTCCCTGGGGGAAGATGAAAAAAGATCAGCTATCTAAGCACTGTCTTTCCATGGTCCACTCACTCATAGCCCAGGATACAGTGCATATTAGCCTATTCCTATCTGCATAGACAGCAATGAGGGATAGCTTCTTATTCTAAATTTTAGTCTCACTGCAACTAAACATATGAGCACATCTATAATTTTATGCTTCTGACTAATCCAAATTACTTCAGTGAAACTACTTATGTACTTTAAGTTACAGATGTGATTTGCTGAATCCAGTCCTAAATCTTAGGTGAAAAACCAGTCCCAAGGTATTTGATGTTGGCGGTCCCATTTTGTAGTTTCATCCTCATTTGCTTTCTGTTCTTTTCTGTGGCACTTCCAGTGTGTTCCCTTTAGTCTTTGCTAGGTGCTCTTCAGATGTCATTCACTAATCTTTCTACCCAGAGGTCTATGACTTGTGTTAACATCTGCTACTCATCAAGGAAGCCTCAGCAAAAAGACCTTTCCCATGTGTCAGCAAAGCCTGGTAACACTGAGAGATACCATGGTGGATGAAATGAAACACCCCTGAGGGATGCTCAGAAAAGTGTTGACTTAGAGAATACAGTTACAGAGACAGATGGACTTTTAAAAATAAACTAATTTTAATCTGGAAGGGCCAGTTTTTCAAATGCATCTGACAAAGTGGGTTGCAGACCATGAAAGTTTATGCACAAAGAAATTTGTTAGTCTTCAAGGTTCCACAGGACTTTTGCAGTTTCTCAAAGGCACTCAGCATGATACATGCACACTGCAGTACTTCAGAACCTAAATGGGAGTTAACTCACTGGAAAATTCAGCTCCAATTATGGGTGCAGGGCATTTGGAAATCTGGCTCTTTCACAGGTCCATGGCACACCAGCTATGACATTCATACGATTAAATCCACCCATTCAAACTGGTTGAGTGCACACAAGTTGTGCCTGTTAGCTGCTGGCTAGCAAGAAAATGAACCTCCGGGACCTTCTAATATGAAAAACAAATTGCTTTGTGCCAAGTGACTGACATCAGCATAAGTTAGTTTCTTCCACTTGATTGCTATGTTCTTTCTCCAGTTCATCATTATTCCTTTCATTACCCCACCACTTCCTCACCTCCTGTTACAGGGACGTATGAAATCCTGAAGCTCTCCACTCTGGTTCTTGGGGGTTGCCAGCTGACTATAGCTGAGTTTTCAGTAATGTCAGAGAAAACGATTGCCTTGGGTGATCCCACAGCTGCCAATGGAATCAGAGACGGGAAAAACACACCAGAGAGACACAGAGAAAGAGTTAAATCACATGCTTATCAATAATGTTTGCTGGAATAACAACTGACATCACCCTTCTGTCCCAAGAGCTGAAGGTATAACTATTCAGTCTATCATCGCACTAGAACAGAAAGTTCAACACAGTCTTGGTTTTGTTCTCCAGTAACATTAGAGCAATGCCCAGCCTTGGTAATAATACTTTATTAGTAGTATATTGCAGGAAATTATAGAGATTTCAGAGATTTTTAATTTTGCTTGAACTCCATATTGTACAGAATTTTTTCTAGTCATCATTTTCTATAATCACTTTTACTTGGTCTGGTTTTCATTGGCCATCAGATGTGGTCCATCCCCACACCCGGAAAAGCATTTGTGCACAGAAATCTTTAGAAATGGAGTGAGCCCTCTCTTATGGTGTGATGCTCCACAGGACGTCCACAAAAGGTCTTGGCTTTGTGGTCTAGATATACTCAGGGCTCCATCTTGTAAGAGGCCAAGTGCCCTCAAGTCTCTGTGGTATCAAAAGGAGTGGAGCATGTGCAATAGCTTGCAGGATCAACCCCTGGAGGATGACACAAATGCCAAGTAAGGCCTAGTTTAAGTAAGTCACTGGAGGTCCAGAATGCAGAGGGAACAGATTAGCCACATGGCATCAGAGAAAAGACTCCCTAGCTGTAGAGCCCTGCATGGATACAAATAAGTGGATCCGTATCCAACCTGCATCCCCAAGAAATGGTCCACGGATATCCGTGTTGTATCCATGAATATCCACATATTTGCAGGACTCTAGCTCTGTGCAGACAAAAATATGTGGATTCGTATCCAATCTGCATCTGCAAGAAATGGTCCGTGGATATCCGTGTTGTATCCACAGATGTGGATTTAAGGCGGATATCCTCAGATTTGCAGGGCTCCACCTAGCTTTGCTCTTTCCCTCCACTCATTGCCCGTGCTGGAGCACTATTCTCGACTTTATTTCTCACTGTGGAATTCAGGAGCAGCCTGTGGGACTACACCTAGGGCAGATCCATTAGTTCAGGTTGCAACATCACCTGGGATCTGGCTGTGCAGCTTCCCCACACTCTGCTTATGAAACTAGGGAGGGTTCTCTCCCCTCCATCCCAGAGTATAGCCCCTGGCTAAAAGCCTATTTAACTTGAGCTTTGCATATGAGAGTAGGATTTTACCCTGGGAGCCGGAGAGGAAAAACACATTCCCTGGCTAGGAAGGGACTGGATATTTAGAGCCAGAGAACAAATCGTTTAGAGGGAGGAGGACAAGGAAGGAATGCTTTTGGCTTTGATTTCTCTGGATAAACTCACTGCTTCATCCCTCTCTCTCTTGTGCCAAAGTAGGGGGCATCACTTAGCAGAATTTAAAGTGGCATAGGCAATGTATGTACAGTGAGAGAGTACAGCAGTCGATGTTTCAGCTGCAAACTCATTGGGTCAGAAGTATAGTGTGGGGCTGCATTTTTGGCGTTTAAAAAAGTAAGAATAAGAATATTCATTGGTTGCTCTTTGCCTCTCTGACAATGCCACACAGACTCAAATGCAGCCAGTTGCGCAGGGCTTATGACTGATTTGCATTGGCAAAGCAACCAGAGTGGAACAATGAATTTGGCCCTATAGGTATTTTTGTATAGGTGGGACCACTGGGAGGAGGTAGATCTTCTAAGAGATGAGGGACTCTGAAACTAGGACACTTATTTGTGGCTTTGGTTTTAAACATGCATGCATGCAGGCTTGTGCCTCCCCCCCCTTGTTAAAAACCTGTTGCCCTTCCAAGCCTGGCTCCTAAGTTTGTAGGCAAGTTGGCTGCAATTAGACATGTAAAACCTGTTGCATGCACTGTTTAGATAAAGAGAAAAACATGTGTCAAAGAGATTCAGGCTGAAGAGGTGTTCTAAATGTTTACCACGCTCAGATTAGTATTTCAACAAATCGCTAGATGATCTCATGAGGTCCCTTCCAACCCTATGATTCTATTCTAAATCGGAGCTTAAGCAAAGGCAATCTGATTAAGAAAAATATCTGGTTCTTGGAAGTTTATAGTCAGTGTTTCAGTCCTAATATGTGCTTTAGACTAACCAAAAACTCTAATAATCAATAAAAATAAATAGTCCCGCAAGAGAAATCCATGTGCAGAAGAGTGACAAATACCAAACAAAAGCTATATTAAAAGAAATAATGGAGGCAAACCAGGGTGTAGGGTAAAAAGAAAGACAGTGGGTGAAATGGCTTAGAAAGACGGTTCACAGGAACTGGAGTCAAAGAAGGTTGTGATCTCCAGGTGCTCCCGGGTGCTTGAGTAGCAGGGCACTAAATCAACAGAAGAAAAGGAAAGGAAAACAACCTGAGCTCTGACAAGAACTCTAAATTATCTCTACCTCTCACTGTCCATGTTGGGCCTGCTGGTTTTGTTCAAAAACAAGATCCAGGAAAAAGAAAAGAGATGTGGGAGTGGGGAAAGAAGGCAAAGCAAGCTGGGTTTGGAAAAAGTGCATTGCACCAAAACCTGCTGTTGATGTAGCCAAAGAACCACGAAGAGAACAAAGGGGGAAAAATAGAACTTGGATGAGACAGAGCTGTAAATAACATTGCTTTAGTTTTACAATTCAGGTGAGTTTAGTGGCTGGTGAAAGCTGATGGCTTGATAGCTCTGGAGACTGAAAACCTCTGGTGGGACCAGATTCTGACATTATAATGCATGGGTGAAATTAATCCCTGCATGGAGTGCTTAAGTACCACTTTAATGCCATTTATGCTCTTTTGTGTGATGCTTGGGCTCTACGGTGCCCTTCATTATGGGGTGAATTGCGCCCGGTTTGGGTAGTCTGATTGATGTCAGTACTTGAATGACAGGACAGACAGAGCATGGGCAGTGACAGTGCAAAACACTTTAGGTTCACTTCTGTTGCCAGTGTGCCTCTGTTGTCATTCTAGAGAGGCCACACCTTGGTGCTAAACTGGACTTCAGTTTCCAAACACGCACTGTATCCTTGGCCTTTTTAATTGGTGGATGTTAATGATTTTGTGTGCCCATCCTTTGAGTCAGCTAGTCCCCTAACACTGAGGGTCAATAAAGCTAGTTAAACAAGTTTTGCATGAACATTTTCCTGCAGGAAAATGCAGTTTCAATACAATTGACATTTTTCTGCAGGAACTTGCTGATTTTGACAACATGTATCTATTTTCCAATCAGGAGAAATCAGAATCATTTTGAATTAATATTTCAAAAATAAAATTGTTTTTTAAACCCATAAATATCTTTTTGACACAGCCAATTATTTTCTTTTTAAACCAAAAAATGTTACATTTCCCATCAAATCTTTTAGACATTTTTCATTTTTCAACTTTATTTTGCTATTTTGACTTTTGCTTCCTATTAGGAACAGAAAATGAAAGAGAATGGCTAAAATGTCTCAAAATAGTTCTTTGCCCTCAAAGCAGAAATGCAATATTAGTCTAACTAACTGGCTACTGACTCAAATGGCTAATTTGATTTCTCGGTGGCATTAGCTACTATTTCTGGGAGTGGCATAACCCACAGACTAAATAATTTAGCTCGGGTTTTATGGTCTCAGATCTATTATCATTTATCCTTGGTCTATGTATGGGTGTCTGTCTTCTGGACTATTAACTTCAATAGCTGGCATACCCCTAAATCTTTCTGCCAAGGTTGAATCAGAATGTGGTCATGAAGAAATTTACAACTGCCTGTGGCTCACCATAAATATTCTGCGTGTCAGTGAAAAGGGAGACATGCTGCTAAAAAGTATATTTGGTTTTAAACAGCTCCCTCTCCTGTGAGTCAATCCTGTGGTTTTAGAAAAGGCTTGCTGTGATGGACTGCTGCTCTGCTTATTGCAACTGTCTCAGCTCTTAAGTAAATAAGCTTGATTGTTAAGGGACAGGATTCTGACCAGCTGGGAATTACTCACAAATGTGCATTTATAGGAGATCGGTTAAATGAATCACGATGCCATGCAGACTCAGTGGGTGCTTTTCAACACCGTTCGGCCATTGGCTCTTTGCCTTTCTAAACATTGACTGAAGGTTATCAAGCCAGATTTAAGGCCTGATTTTCATTTCTGGGAAGACCCCTTTATACAACTTGGGCAGTTTAAAACAGCCTGAATGTGAGAATTTATTTCAGGAGAGATTTGAAAGGCACAAAAGAGTTAGACACCCAGGAATCAGACCCTGAAGTTATGGCTTATCTATTTCTGTGCCAGGGAAGGCTCTATCAAAGTCAATGGAATGCCATCCGTGTAAATCTGGCATGATTTTTGTGCAGAAGCCAACCCTTTGTTTTTCTATTTTCCTTTTTTAAGTTAAAACTCGTGTACCTGCCTCTTCCCTTGGAGATACCCTTCACTGGAAGACTCAGCTAAACAATCACTGACACCCCGGTACTCTATTCTCCGTAAAGCTAATCTACTGTGGCTTCTATTTGAAGATTTCAAAGTGCTTCCCAGAAACTAAGGGTTAGATTTTGCAAAACGCTGAAGGCTCCTGTGACCTGCTGAGCATCTTTAGAGCCCATCAAAATCAGTGTGAGTTAAGAGTGCTCAGCACCTGGCAGATCAAGCCTTAGTTGACTAGCTTCTCAGTAGCCCTGTAAGGTAGATAAGTTTTATTACCATCTTTTAGAGGTGGGAAACTGAGCAAGAGTGAAGACAAACAACTGTCCAAAGTCACATAGCAAGTCACTGATGGTGCCTGCAGTGGAAGGCAAATCCCCTGTCTCCCCCCATGCTCTAACTCCTAGACTAGACTATGCTGCTTGCCTTTGGGTAACCGCTATGAAACAAACCTCCTGGTGTTTTATTAAATATTGTGAGGAAGACCAAGCAGAAAGAATGTGCTATATCAAATGGAGCTTCAAAGAAAAGAAATTTTGGTAAGGGACGTGGTGGGGGGGGGGAAGGCTTTTAAAACTTTTGTGATGGATCAAACTGGATGTGAGAGGGAGAGACAAAGAGACACACATGCATGTCATGCTTTTCGCCTCTGTCGTAGAGACAATACCTGTGGTAGCTATTGCATTTATGGGTTGGGAACGTCGTCCACTGATAATTCCATAGAGTTCAATGTCATATTTAGTACCCTCTTTCAGCCCTGTTATATCTTGGGTGCGTTCATGACCTGGCACAATTAGTTCCCGTGGGTCAGACTGCCTTTCGGCATCCCTGATTTTAAGAACAAAGCTGTCGAAGACCCCATCATCTGCAGTCCAGGACAGACGGAAGCCATCTGGGGTAGCATCTGAAACCAGAAGGTTGTCGACCTCGGGTTCTGCTTCTAAAAATTGGAGAAAATGGCAGTAGGGAAGATAAATTAGATTTTTTTTCACCCCACCTCTCTCAGTTCAGAGTGACTTGCTTTAGGTCTGGTTAGAGCATGCTGCAAAAATCCAGCCACAGTTCAAAGAAATTGGAACAATCCGTGAGCTATAAAAAAGAAGAAAAGCTTTGGATATTAAAATTATACATCTACTGTCCAAGATGTAGCTGAGTGGGTGTGTAGGAGTGCCCAACTTTTACCATACCCCAAAGCAGAACAAATGTCTGGATACAAGCCCTTTGCCCTGTCATGCAATTTTAATATACTAGCAGTGAGAATGAGCTTGATTTGTTCTTTGGCTTCCACTAGAATTACCCGTCCTCTGTGAGACCTTTATGGAAAAAAAAAGACATTATTTAAAATCTGCAGCTGTGCCTACAGCATTGCTTGCTTCTTCCCCATTGATGGGAGCACTGCAGAAAAACCACAAAAAAAAGACTTTTTTCTTTCCTGCCCAACAATAATTGCATGTGGTTCTGGGCTTTTTGATGCTTCTGATCAAAAGTAGATTACAGTGTCCACTTCTCCTCTGGAATAAATCCTGAAGGAGCAACGGGAAATCAAGAAAATCTATATCCTCAAAGCTGCACATTTAAAGCCAAAGACTTTTATCTAAAACCCTTTGCAGAGGATTAATTCACTTACGAGGATTCCTGCAGTTAACTAAGATGGTTTCTTACTATTATTGTGGTTATCTGCCTCATAGGCTACTCTTCTAGGCATTGATAGCTGTGGTAATGCTACCAGAGCAGTAACTATTTAACTATATCTCCAGTGTGCTTGTATTTTTCACCATAAAAGGTCCATATTTATTTCCTCACCAACATTGAGCCATATAGCTCCAGCTTTGTCGGCGTATGGAGTCAGCAAATCCCATGGCTGATACCTGGTGAAGAGAACCAGTCAGTTGGAAATAATGGTTCAAGAAGGCCTAACAGCAGCTGGAAAAAACTCAGCTACGATGAGAATGAGAACCCATCAATGCTTTGGTTATAATGGTCACCTTGATTTTTAAGGAGGGAGATCAGCATAGAGAATAAAAGGGAGAAATCCATGGGCAGGAAGCCCACTATGAGTCTTCTGAATGGTCCTGAACATCGGACAATTGAAGAATATGGGGGTACCTGGTGACTTTTAACACTGCAAACTGCTGTCTCATCACCTTTCTCCAGCTAAGTATTCTTGCATGGAACAATTTGAGCAGTTACCCCTCCATCCGTTCCACTATTCTACACTGGACCCCCACAGAGATGTAAAATAAAGAAAACACCAAGAAACAGAGCATGGGAGCTTATTAATGAACCTATCAGTCATGATAAGGTGTGTGTAGCCATGATGAAAAGGGAGATGAAAAAGCAATGGTTTGTTTTGCAAATGGATTGCACACATCTTCGAGTTGAGAAGAGAAACATGAAAGAGAAGACGGAAAAGAACAATTCGCCCACAATAATATACCTGTAAAAGCCACAGTGCTTAGGGGCTTTGTTTGGTGCCCCTTGGCAAAACCATAAAGCATAACCTCATAGCCAATGCCAGTAATAAGGCCTTTAAGCTCCAGGTGCCGCTGGTCTCCTGTAAGGAGGAATTCCTGTGGGTCCAGCAGCTTGCCAGAATCCACCACGATTACTAGAAAGTTGTCAAAGGCATTCTCCGATGCCATCCAGGACACCGTGAACCCATAAGGATTAATGTCAGAGACAGTTAGGTTTCCCAGTGGGGGCATGGACTCTAAAAGAAGGGAAGGTGCAAAAAAACGAGAAAAGAAGCAGAAAACATTGCGAGTTAGACAGCATCATGGCTTCCAGCAAACATAAATCACAAGTTTTCCCCCCAAACTATAAGATTTAATGGAAAGGCACAACCACTACATCAAGGCAAGGCTAGGGTATTCAAAGGTGCGAAAAAAACCTTAGGTCTTCAGTACACTGCATGTCAATGGGATTGGGGTGCCTAATTTTTGTAGGTCCCTTTGAAAATCCTTTCTTCAATTTTACACGCACACAAAATACAGCTTTACGATGATTTGAATAATGCAGCTATTTCTCTCCTCCCCTCTCCAGCACCATTGCTTTATGGACGGGCCTCAATTTTGACATCTCTCACGCTAGCTTTGCTTCCTAGTGGTTGACCCGGAGCAATAGGGGTTTAAAGGAGGAAGGGTCACAGTAAGCATAAGGTCTAAACAATTGAAGGATTGTTTCTTTGAGAACTTCTGCTGGCTGCAACTAGTGACAGCAGCTAACACCTCAAGATCAGACTGGCCAAAACTCATAATAGCCCAGCATTTTTTCCCCATTTTCTCCTTTAACTGATATGTTGACAACTTAAAGAGATTCCAATCAAGAATGTTTATTCTGGTAGTTTTCAGGCCCAGCTGGCTCTAGTTTAAGGCAAGAGGCGTAGGGCCACTTGTTGAAAAGAGCTCAGTTTCCATTTAGGCACTAAAACAAGGGGCAAGGCTTTCAGATGGCCTTGTGTTGTGCTCATTTGAACATCTGGACCAAAAAGTCACAGTCAGAGCCACTGGGAATTGAACATTTTTGGGAGCTTGGCTGTGATTCTGGATGCTCAGCACTTTGTAATCTGATCCCAAGTTTTTTTTTTTAAATTCTGGTCTTAGTGTCTCCCATGTCTCCAGTCACCGACTCCTGCACTCCTTACTTAAAGCTGTGCTATCATTCATTTCAGTGGAAGGCTATTCCTACTAAGAGTTGAGTGGATTTGGCCCGTGGCTTACTTCCCCCACACCAAGCCAAATAACTGTGTGTTTTAGGATGAATGGCATTGGACAGTAGGAGATGGGCCCAAATCAGAACCATGGATCTGAAACACACAGCTCAGGTGCCTGAGGCATTGCTGAGCTGAATTCAAAAGCTACAGCTGTGTCTGCACGTGGAGACTGGGTGTAATTCTCAGTGCGTACAGACATATGTGCTGTTTCTCACTGAGCAAAGTTGTGTGGCTGCAGCAACACGTGGTAGCAAAGGTTTTTGCTTTAAATAAAAAAACCTACCCAGAGCCCACAGTTATGTACTAGGTGTGGCTCATCCATCCTGCCGTTACCCACGCTATCGTGATGTAGGGTGACCAGAAAGCACGTGTGAAAAATCAAGATGAGGGTGGAGAATACCTTATGCCTGTATAAGAATATTGAAACTGTCCTGATAAAATCAGGACATCTGGTCACACTATCATGGGTATTTATAGTATGCTTCCTAGATGAGAGTAGGCAGAAGTACGTCTCTGTTAATTGGGAGTCACACCCTAGGCTAGTGTAGACACAGCATTAGCCAGATCCAGGAGCACAGATATGAATCCCATCACCCCACTTCCAAACTGTGGGAATCAGACCATTGAGGCTTCAGCCCACTTACTAAAAAGTCACATGACATTGCAAAACCTAGATGGGACCGGTGAACTATTTCATACTCTCATCTATGGAATGACCAGAGTGACAACTCTGGAGCACTTCGTGGCCTCGCTTTGGGAAATGAGCCACTGATTTTCCTCATTTTCTCCTCTACAGTATTCAGCCACTTAATAATGTGCAACTCCTTAAGCATTGATGACTGGGAAACTGACACACCAGAGGCTTTTTTGGAACGTGATGAATGCGTAGTGTGTGTCACTGGCAGACCAGATGCCAGTTGTTGCCAAGCATTTAGTCCTCAGCTGAGGACTGACAAATTCATTAATGGAAAGCAGTCTGTTTCCCCAGGGTGGCACTATGGATAAGACAGCCATTGGAATTACAACAGTGTGTTTAAACTTTATTAAACACTTACATGTTGCTGCACACCTTAATTTCACTTATAATTTTCTTATCACAGGCCGTAAGGCACGCCTTGATAAACGTGCTTCTCACTTAGGGGCAGCCCCAAAACTGAGGAGCCTAGGTGTGTGGTACTAAAGGTCTCACCCGGCCTCTGAAAAAAAACCGCTGCTGCTTCCAGAAAAAGCCACTGTCTGGGTCACTTTCAGTGGTGGTGGTGGTGGGAGGAAGAGAGAGAGAGAGTGGTCACTGGTTTTTTTTTCGGCACTGGGGAGCGTTCACCCCGACTACTGTGACACAGCTATGTGCCAGGGGAAAAGTCCTGAGTGCCATGTCGACCTGGCACCAGAATTGTTGAGCTCCACAATAAAGTAATATTTACAGTTTAGTTTTATAACGGTAACAGCATGTTTGCTCTGAAATGGTGAACCCAGTCAGGAGGGATAGCCTCCACCCGTCAGAGACCTATTAAATCTTAACGAGCTGTTGCGGGATAGCACAGTACAAAGGCTTTGCTAATTGCTTCCCTACACCCATAAAGAGGCAAATACACCTGGAGTAAGTGACTGGTCCTTTAGGAATGGGAATACTATGAATATTTTGTGAATGAAAGTGTATAGCAATCAACCACCAGTAATTCCAGCTTGCCTGGGTGGGAAGATAGACTGGAATGCCCCAGGGGACTGGCTGTGACTACACGTTAAGACTGTTCAAGTGTTTCAGGAGATCTCTGGATTGGTGAAATCTAATTATAGAACATACAAACAGACTGAGGACTAGCCTGCTTCTGCCCCCAGCTTGGTACTCATGGTTGCATGCTGCTCCAGGCATGATTAAAGGGATTTACACTCATCTTCTACAGAACATCTGCAAATTATCCTGGATTCAACGTCTCTTGGGTTTGGTTTGCTGGAGCTTTGATAAATAAACAAAGGATCTAAAATGTTGAAATTATTTTCCTGAAGGTTTACATGAACTACCGGCAGACGGGGATTCATTGGCTGGCAGAGAGAACAGAGGACTTACATAACTCTAGGAAGTTTACCTTCAAACTATTGATATAGTAATGACATATTTTCTACAGGGAAGCATCTCTATGGAGAAGCAAAAATCATAACCAGAGAAGGCAAACACTCGCTCACTTATAAGGAGCTTTCGTTAGCGAGGGAGGGACGTCACAGTCCATGCAAACTGCAACCTTGGGGCTTCAGTGGGAGCTGCTTTATGCTTTATGTAGGCTGCCTTAAGGGAGGCCTACCTGGCACATGTCAGGACAGAATGCAGGTGGTGCTACCTCCATGTGCTTTTGGAGTGAGCAGGAAAGGGAAAGAATGAGACATGAGCTTCCAGACGCATGCACATATTTGAGGGTTGTTTGACTGAGGCAAAGCAGACACAGAATGGAGAAAAGCTGTAGCAACAGGCTTCTGTTCTTGTGAATCAGGTGCAAGGAATGAGTAGCCTGTAATCCCTCGCTGCTGCATGCAGAGCTTCCAATAGGCCAGGGCTTTCAAACTCATGGCCTGAGGGCCACATGCGGCCCTGAAAGTTATTGCCTGCAGCCTGCAACAATGCTACCATTATTGATATTGGCAATATTGTTGTATGAAAAGGTTTCAGTGGTGTGATCCTCGGGCTAAAGTATTAGTCCTCATGTGGTCCTCGTGGTGATTTGAGTTTGAGACCCCTGCAATAGGCACTAAGGCTCTTGAAGTACCTGGCGCTTTGAATTGCTAATTGTTCTGCAGAAAGGGGGTAGCCATTTCGCAGATGATTTAATGTGATTCAATGGAATTGATCTTGCAGGATAGGCAGAATTTTTAAGGGCCAGTGCTGCTCTGAATCCTTGAGTAGAAATGAGGATGAGAAGATAGTCAGCTTAGATAATTAATTGGGTCCATGAAGCTGAATTTATTTTTTCAAAGCTGGTTTTGGGGAGAGAGGAGATTGATTGCAGATGAAGTTAGAAGTAAAGATCTGACTGGGTTCTTAATTCAGAACGAAGCCTGTTCTCCCTTCCCTAACCTAAAAGTAGATGATCTCTTTAAGTGTCAACATTGCTCAGTGTCATAGAGAAACAACCAGTACCGGTCTCTCTTTTCCTCCATGTTAGAATCAATTATTTTTAAAAAAATAAAACAAAAACAAGCATATAAAGCAACAGCTGTTAAACAGGTACCTGTCACGACAAAAGCAGTGAGGGGCTCTGTACGGACCCCGGCATTGGCATTGGCATTGCCCTGCATGTTAGTGTCATAGCCCGTGTAATCTAGCAGGCCTGAGATGCGAGCGCTGCGGGCAGCTCCTGACACTGTAAGCTCCTGTGGCTCGTGTGCTGAATAGGAATCTCTAACATTTAAAACAAACTTTGAAAAAGGCCCATCTCTCGGGGTCCAAGAAAGGTTGAAGCTGTCAGGGGTTACGTTTGTGAGTGTGAGCGTGCCCAGCTGTGGCTTGGCCTCTGAAGGAAAAGGAACACAGGTGAAGAGAAAGAATTACTTAAAGCAGGGCTGTGCTTATAAGCAATAGGGAGTTATGGGTGTATAGCAACATAGTCAGCCTAATTTACCATCTGCTTAGCAATGGGGGAAGAAATAAGGAGCCTGGTGTTTAGTTTAACTGATTGCAGTTTTTTATTAGCTTGCTTGCTTTTTATTTTCCCTGCTCTTTTTGTGTTTATTCATAAATAAATTCAATTTGCACCTGATTTGCAGGAGTGGTAAGCACACATATGAAGCCAAGGGGAATGCTGAGGCTTGACACCTCTGAAAATTAGGCTTTCAGTGACCACACAAATCTGAACCAGGACTTGACTTTGCAGAAGCCAATGCTCTAAGTCAGGGATGGACAAAAGTACGTCACAGCAAGGCACCAGCAATTTTACTTTTGGTCACCAGAGGGTGATCCTTTATTACATTTCTGCAGTGGAGCTAGGTGACAGGCTATTAAAACTAGTTGCCATGGCTTTACAAAGCAAGTGCTTTACAAGGTGCTAAAACTAAAACTGGTTGCCAAGTGCTTTACAAAGCAAACCAGTGTCATTTATCCTTGCTGTTCAGATGGGGAAACTAAATAAGAAGGGGGTGATGTGATTTGCCCGAGCTCATATAAGAACCCAGATTAGCCAAGTTCCAGTCTAGAACACCACTCACTAAGTCACATTGTGGATCACTGAATGAAGGACATCAGACCACTGCAACCAATTTTTCTGGGGGAAAATATTCCTTTTTGGCATAAATTTCTGTCTCATCCTTAAAGGAATATCTTGGGAAACTGGAGTCAAATCCATCCAACTCTTATATCATTAAACAATGAGGAATCCATTGCAACTCCATTTGTCAAAAAGTTTTAGGAACATCAAAGCCTTGGTTGAATGGAGTTTGTGGTTTTCAGTTATAGAATAAATGGGAAGCAATAACCATGACAAATCTCAGTGCACAACAGACCAATGAAAGAACAGAAAGAGATTCTATAATCAAGTGAAATATGAACTGCTTGCAAGTTTCCACAATTTACCCACCTAAGACCCAGGTTAAATGGACCAGGAGAATTTGTTTCCCGTACATTGTGCAGCACCAGACTAACCCAGGAGTAGGTGCAACCACTTGATCCCAATTAAGGATGCATGCTAGGACTGCCATCATGTTGCCAGCATGACTGGCAATGAAGTAGGCAAGGCGAGAGCTTGGTGCCTCTGGAGATGGTGGAGGTGGTCAGAAAGTATTCAAGATGCAAACATATGGAAAGGGAGACTGTGGTGAAACCAGACAAGGTGCCATCAGCCCTGCATGCAGGTTGAAGAGAATGACCTTTTCCACACTGATCCCAAAACGGGCACATTCCACCACATGCCATTTGCACGCAGGCCCATGTCATGGCACCCAGATTTCAAAAGTTACTACATGCAACACGAGTTGAAAGTATCTCTTCAGGCAAGGCTTAGTGGGCTTCCAAGGTCCTGTAGTCACCACCAGGTTTGGAAAGGCATCCACTGGAAGGCACTGTGCTGCGCACTCCTCTATAAGGCTAACTAGAGGAGTGCAAGTGACAGTGTATGCAACTGAACATCAAGAAGGGATGGACTTCCTTTTCAATCCCAGCTCACTGCTGGGGGGATGTGTAAAGATGTCAGGCAGAAGAAGAATCTTGGTACCAGCAGTAGATAACTGGACCACTTCATGCAGTTCCTGATGACCATTTGACATGCTCCACAAAGCACAAGTCAAAGATACAAATGCCCAGAGAGACATTTGACCTTTACAAACAAAGAACCAAAAAATGGCATGCAGGTGCCTTTCGGGCATAACAAGACACAGAGCTCATTCCCATGGTAAGAAAGATCCCAGGCAAATGAGGAGAAATGGTGGGAAATGAAGACAAAGAATATTCCAGATCAAATGCAAGGATGGGCCAGGAAAAAAATCATCTGGAGCAACCCAGTTATATATACACAGAGAACTTGCAGATAAGTGTATATATAAATAAACCAATCCAAGGTTTACCATTGTGGTCCCTTAACACTGGGACATTTTTCAGCCATTTCCAGGGTCCCAGAACCACCTTCTTCGCAGCAGTTTCAGATTCAGCTTATTTCAACCCATCCCCATAGTGGCCCTTTCTATCATTTATTAATGAGAACCATCTAGCTGAGGAAAGGTGATATCCCACAGGAGCCACATTCTAGAGCAGTTCAGTGGACAGCAAAAGAACAAATAGAAAAAGGTAAATCTTGAAGGTGAAATACCTGTTGTAACAGGTGCTGTCAAAGTCTGAGCACCTTGGCCATCAACTAGACCATGCAGTTGGACAGTGTAATTAGTGGCGGCGCTTAGGTTGGTGATTATAAAACTCCGGGAGGCCCCTGGCACTGTGTGCACCAGGGGGTCCAAAGGCAAGTCAGAGTTTCTAACTTCTAAAACAAAACGATCAAAGGCAGCGTCCCGAGCTTCCCATGTCAGGGACACACTGTCTGAGGTAGCGTTTGAGACAGTTAGTTTGCTAAGGAGAGGTTCTTCTACTATAGGAAGAAAAACAAATGGAAATATGTTGGAATTGTTAGAACCAGAAATAAAATTAAATTAAATGTCAGTGGAGTCAGTCATGAAAAAGAACTATTTAAGCACATTTTATACACCAGCGCCCTATCATGGTAGCCAAGATCTCAACAGGATTCTCTTCCCATATAGCAGGATGAGATGAGCGGTATGATATTGACCCAGGGATACCATTTGTGATTCTCTTGGGGGTCATGATTCCCAGGCTGAGAAACCCTAATTCACCCCTCTTCCAGGATACCATGTCCCACTTAAAAATGTAGCTGTGATTAATTTGATTACAGTTATTTGATATTATGCAGCCCTGAGACCTGCATGCTAAAGTTCCATAAACCTTTGTGTTAATCCTCTCATCAGGGGCATCACATTGTAACAGTTCTGCTGATTTATACCTAGTTTTAGAGTTAAAAAAAGGTCTGGACTTTGCAATCTGTGAGGCAGTAGAACCCACATTAGTTTTATAATCTCTCATAAGACTAATGTAGGCACTTTACTTTGAGACAACTTTGTAGAAAGAACCATTTCCAGAGGACATGTTAAAAGATCAGTCAGTAGGGATAATAAAAGATCATTGCATGGAATCCAGCATCCTTCCCTAAGTAGTCAATCTACTTTTCTAACGTACAAACTTTCTTCTTCACACTTCATTTTAGAAATGACTAGCTCCACACAATAGCAGGATTCCCTCTTTCCTCTGAGCTGCAGTGCTACAGAGAGATCCAGATATGGAACTGCAGGCTAAGAACAAACGCATACCTGTTTGGAAAACCAGCCTAGAGCTGTGAACTACTGTATATACTCATCTATAAGCCAATCCACATACTGGTGAACCCTCAGCTATTAACCCCAGAAACCCAAAAAAACTCATGACCTGCATATAAGCCAAGGTTCAAAATCAGGGCCAACTCGACCCCGTCCCTAACCTCCGCCATCCTGCTGCTGGTTGCCCCTTAGCTGGCTGCTCTGGTGGCCACACCACATGCTGGGGCTCCCGTCTTGAGCTTGCTCAGAGAATGCTTAGGATGGAAGATGTCAAAATTCCCAGCCCGGGCTGGGGCTTCTCCCTGCCGCAGCATTCTGCTGGATTTTTTCTATTTCCGATGTGCTCTGGCTTACTGGTACTCTTGGGTATGAAAATGACCTGTACATATGCCAAGTGCCTTTTTCAAAGGGGATTTTAAGGAAGAAAATTCTAGGCTTATACATGAGTATATACAGCACTTCAGTTCCATGTAAAACCTAATTGGAGGTTTTAAGTGGGACTAAAAAAGCATATAGGCCTTGTATAGGTCCTCTGCCATGGGGTGAATTTCACCCAAACCCCATTTAAAGAAGGAAAAAAACCTCTTTGCCTATAAAACTGCCTATTCAGAAGAAATAACCCCCTTAAATACAACATAACTGGTACACATACATGTTAGTGGCTAAGGTGTTCTTAGAGCACTGTTGGATCCATGCTCATCCCCTGGGCAAACCTGGTGAGATTCTTCTATCAAAAGCTGTCCTTGCTCAGGTGGAGCCATGAGAAAAGAAAACCAATTCTTTCTGCTGAGAATGAGAACAGCCCACATTTCTGCCACTGCTTTTCCCTGCCCTGGGTGGGGGTTAGTCATAATTTTACAGTTTAAACTAACACCTACAGCTGTTTATACAAAGATGATGTAGGGTGAGGTGAAGATACAGTTTCGAGTACTTGGATAGGGAAGGTCAGTGCAGGGGAAAGGGACGGTCCTGTAAAAAAGAGTTAGGAGAAAACAGAGTTAGTAAGTGAGGTAGTTTTAAATACCTGTAGTAATTGCCGCACTTATTGCCTTTGTCCGGAAACCACGAGCGCTCCCATAGAGGTAGGCAACAAAATCAGTTTGGGGGGAAAGCCCTGAGATGTAAGTGGTCCTTAAATTGCCTGAAATGTTATACTCCATGGGCTCCAGTAACCTGTTAGAATCAATAATTTCAATGGTAAAGCTCTCAAAGGCATCATCTGTGGCTGTCCAGGAAAGGTTGAAACTTTCAGGGGTAATGCCGGAAACCATTAGTTCACCAACTTCAGGTTCTGCTGCTAAAGAAGAAAACAAAATGAACGAGAATTAGATATTCTTTTGAAGCCGCAGGTTCAGAAAGGCTGCACTCGCAGATATAGCTCCCAGGGTTCTTAGCTGAAAAGAGGTATGGGGGGTTGAACAACAGGTTGCTGCAAGCCGCCATGAGCTAAGGAGGAGAAAGTCAAAAAGAGAAAGCTGCTTAAATAAAAGTTGTAACACTCTAATGGGTTTTCCCTGCACCTGAGAGCAGCCAAGCAGCCTTGAATAAGTCTGCATTGTAGCTGGGACCTCGCTCCCTTGTTCAGGGAGACAGACTCACACTAGCTCTTCTCAATCTAGTGTGCTAAAACAGCAATGGTAGTAGCAAGGTCAACTGCTCGGGAGTCACCTGAACAGCAATCCACTTGGACTCTCTGGGTGCATGCCTGGATGGCTAGCTCATGCTTATGCTACCATCTGCTGTTTTTAGTGTAACATTTATTTATTGCATAAGCTTTTGTGGGAGAAAATCCCACTTCATCAGATGCTTTGGAAAAGTGGAATTTTCTCCCATTAAAGCTCATGTAATAAATAAATTTGTTAGTCTTTAAGTGTCACAGGACTCCTTGTTTGTTTTACTGAACTAGACTAACATGGCTGTTGGAACTATTTTCAGTGTGTTAGGTTCAACAAAATCTAGACAC
Source organism: Podocnemis expansa (assembly GCA_007922195.1). Lineage (NCBI taxonomy): Eukaryota > Metazoa > Chordata > Testudines > Podocnemididae > Podocnemis > Podocnemis expansa. Next base: position 6,174,603 of record ML682047.1, read on the forward strand.
GTCTGTTTACCTGCACTGGGTCTCCCAGCTACAATGCAGACACTCTCTTTGAGGTCTGAGCATGAAAACAGAGAAAAAAGAACACATCAAGGGTCTTTGGCTACGTCTAAACCTAAAATCTTTGTTCAGGCTTGGTTAGCCTGAACTAGGTAGTTTGAAAGTTAGTTTGAACTAAGTGCATTTTTTTAGTTCAAACTAAGTGTACTTTTTTAGTTTGAAGTAAAAAGTTAGTTCGAACTAAAAAAAAATGCAGTTAGTTTGAACTAAAAGTTAGTTGAAACTAAGAAAAGTGCTTAGTTTGAACTAACTTTCTAACTGCTTAGTTTGGCTTAACCAAGTCTGAATTAAGCTTTTCGTTGTAGACTTAGCCAAAGGGCTTTAGTAACGGGTTCTGTGGATGCTGTTTGAAAGAGATCATTAGCATATCTAAAAGAAAGAGCCACTGTTTTCCAGTGACTATTACTGAGTCAATGAGAAATAGACAGTGTTATAAATTATAAGCATTCTGAATATCCAGACATGTCAGTGGCATGTAACAATTCAAAAAAGAATATATTCGACTAGTCATGGTAGAAAGGCATAGTGTTATCAAGGCATATCTAAATGAGAGGGGCCACTGTTAGTGTCAAATATAGAGCAAGTATAGCAAATTAAATTTTAAAAAAATCTGAAGATGAGGGACAAAATTCTAACTGGAAGAAAAAGAAAACCAAATACCTGATGGGCCAGGTGGAACATGTGATCTAATTTCTCTTTTTTTCTGAGGGTTAATTATTTAGAGTTTTGGAGCTCATGAAAACAATTTTACTTTTTACGTATGAGAGAGACACTTGAACCAATACCATCTTTGAGGAATGCAACATCTGGACCTGGGTATGACTGTAGGGACTCTGCTTTTCATTAACCCAGATATCATTTTTACATCAGTGAAAGGTGAATGCATATCAGTGAAAACTGCAGATATGAGTTATACAAATTAATGCTATGATTATTGATAATTTTATGCAAATTTTGGTTGTGTTGGGACTGTTCTTCCTCTCACCTACTTCAGCTTTACACCAGTCCAATTCTGTTACTCCCGGTTCATACAACTATGAGAGCTGTAACAGACCCATACGGGTTAACAGCCCGATAGATGAGAGAAAATGTAGCAGTAATTCATTTCCACATCTTTTTTTTTGTGCATTATTTTGGAAGTAACTTTTGGAATCCAAGAAACACAAGTGCTCACGGCCTTCAGTATCTGGGCTGTAAAATCAGATTTTCACAGCTTTTCATGGGGCAACTTCTGCTCTTTCTGATCATGTGCACTGGAGACCTCGGCCTTGCAATTTGTTCCAGTAACCAGAGACGGGGATAAAGTAAGTGGAAATAAGTCATTCTAAGGACAAGTGGTCATGTAGGAAAGCAAATGACATCATGGTGATCCAGAGACGCTCAGCAGAAAATCTAATCATGAGACATTTCCAGGCAAGATATGTTCAGCCAAGCTTTGATAAACCTGTAGGATTAAGGGTGCTCATGCAAAAGAATCCAGACATCCAAGGTCACGCTGGAATCTGACATAACTCTGGCCCATATCCCTATCTGCAAAGAAAGAAGGAGCATGGAAATTGAGAAATGAATTAGAAAGGGTACCTGTTGTGGTTTTAACAGAAAGGGGTTTGGTCTTGTAGTCCCGAATCACACCATAAAGGGTGATTGTGTACGGCATGTTAGGCTTGAGGCCAGTAATGTTCACAAAGCGCAGTCCGCCCGGGACTGTGAGATTCCAAGCATCTTCTGGATTGTTTGGCTCCTGTACCTGAATGACAAAGTACTCATAGGCCCCTTCCGCTGCTGTCCAGTTGAGTTGGAAACCATCCCAGCTAACCTTCGATACTGTTAAGTTTCCGAGTTCAGGTTCCTCCACTGAAGAAGGACAAAGAGTAAATTAATTATACAAATTAAAAATTAAAGAAGCCAAGGAGACGGGGTGCTACCTGATGACTTTCCATGCTAATGAATTTCAGTTATAATTAGAATACAGATAGATGCATTGTGACATGCACATCTGCATTTATGTCTGGCCTTAGTAACTCAGTGCAAAGTTTCTTTCGGAGACTTGGCAATGCAGAGCAATACAATAAGGAGAAAGCAATAAGAATAAATACCCATCATTTTAATACTGTAATATTTCATGTAGGAGGCAGCTTTGGGGTTTAAAGCCTCTTACGAACATTAATTAAGCATTTTGTGAGGCAAGTCAGTATTTCAATAATCATTTTATAGTGTCCATTAAGAATGCAGTGTTTGCCCTTCTGAAGAGATTGTGTTCTTGTAGTTCCAGAGGGGTAGCCATGGTATTCTAGGCCAGTAAAACAAACAAGGAGTCAGGTGGCACTTTTAAAGACTAACAAATTTATTTATTGCATGAGCTTCCGTGGGAGAAAGACTAATTTCATCAGACACTTGAATGTGGGGAACTTACAGAACAGATAAAAATAAATGCAAGGATTTTTCTCCCATTCTGGAAGTTGTCCATCTTCAAAGCATCTGATGAAGTGGGATTTCTCCCACGAAAGCTCATGCAATAGATAAATTAGTTAATCTTTAAAAGTGTCACCAAACTCCTTGTTCATTTTGCTGGTATTCTAGTTATTTCCTATTCCAAGTCAGACATCTACTGAAGTTCTTGTAAATCCCAGAGGCTTTGAATTTTGTGTTTTTGATGGTGTCCACTTGAAAGACATTGGTTTTGTTTGTTTATTTAAAAGATATAATTTCTAATTCAAAAGGCCAAAGAATGAATAGTGATTTCTCCACCTGCACCTGCCTATCTAGAAGTTTGCACTACTTTTCCAAGTGGTTAACACAAGTTGTATGGGGGCAGATAACAATAATGTCTTCAAAAAGAGGTTATTACAGTAGAATCTCAGAGTTACAAACACCCGTGTTACAAACTGATCAGTCAAACACACACCTCAACTGGAAACAGAAGTACACAATCAGGGACCTGCAGGGAGTGTAAAAAAAGAGGGGAGGGAGCAAATAAAGTACAGTACTGCATTAAACATAAACTACTAAATGAATGAAGGGGAAGAAGCATTTTTCTTGTGCATAGTAGTGTTTCAAAGTTATATTAAGTTAATGTTCAGTTGTAAACTTACGAAATAGCAACCGTAACATTTTGTTCAGAGTTACTTCCATTCTCGAGGTGTTTGTAACTCTGAGGTTCTCCTGTATTTCAAAATAAGAATCTCAGGGACATGCTATAGAAAATCCTGCTGTGGTGAAGGAAGACATCTGACATTAAACTAGAGAATAGCATCTTCTCTCTTGGTTATGCAGGGAGAATCTTATTTTTTTTCATCTGCAGCTAATCTTTGGACTAGACTCATTCCATGCTTCTCTTTTGTTTCACTTGCAGGTTGGAAATTGAGGTAAAATAGCCATAATAAATAATGACAGGGCTTATATATCCCTTACGCAAGTTCCTCAGCATTTAGTCACATAAGATGTAGCACCTGATTTTCAGTTTATCCAAGATTCCTTTAAGTCATGTTGGCATGCAGTGCATTAAAGGTTTACACCCATTTTAAAGCAGCTTGGGGTAAAGGGGACTTAATATAAAAGAGAACTCGCTCTAGGAAGATTACTTGTGTAGGTTCTCATTATGGAAAGGCTGCACATAATTGTGTGTGCAGGCATGTATTGATGTTTGCATGTCCTAATACATCCATTGTGGGCCTTATTTTCAGATATACTAAGCCATCTGGAGTGTCCACTGACTTAACTGAACTCAAGGATGCTCAGGCTTTCTGTCTCTCTATAGGAAAGTGACATCACTCAAAATAAGCAAGGAGTCCCATGGCATTTAAAGACTAACATATTTATTTATCGCATCTTTTGTGGGAGAAAATCCCACTTCATCAGACGGTTTGAAGATGGGGGAACTTACAGAATGGGAACTTACAGAACTTTTAGAAAAGTTCTCCCATCTTCAACATATCTGACAAAGTAGGATTTTATCCCATGAAAGCTCATGTGATAAATAGATTTGTTAGTTTTTAAGTGCAATAGGACTCCTTGTTTGTTTCACTTAACTAGACTAATATGGCTGCCCCTTTGCAACTTGACATCTTTCGGGTTCACTGAAGCATCAACAAGCTGCCTCGCATTCCCTCTGTGGCCCAGAAAAGGACATTGGACAGAGTAACTTTTCACATTAGCGCTACTCAGGAACTTTGCATGAGCAAGACAGGGATCAGACGCTTGTGGGGAGAAAATGTAAATCATTTTTAAGTAGCAGCATTCAGATGGAAAGAGAGAATTCAGGCTGGAAAAGAAGTCAATGATCATTTGATGGCAGCAGAGCCGGCTATGACATTCCTTTAAATCCAAATAAACCAAAAAAGAAGAGGTCAAGTTACAGAAAAGGCTTGCAAAGAAAAACTGATCATTATCTATATTGCAAGTGCCATGACAACTTAAAAGCCATTCAGATCCTTGAATATAATGCTCAATTTCCATTCTCACAAGATGCAGAATCACAAAACCACTTTTCCTGTCAGTTTCCTTTTCAGGGACATGCACATCTGATCTGAAAATGCACCCGACTCTAATCATGCCCTCCTGTTCTCATACACAAATCATGCGGTGCACCAATTCTCATTGCTCGCGAGCTCTGCCATCCTCGCCAGTAAAGCCTGGACCATACATGACAACAAAGATGACGATGACATGGGGAATGAGATGAAGAGATGATATTTCTAAGGTTAAAAAAAAAGACTTAACACATCATAGAAAAAGATGAGATTGTTCTAATCATTGCCAGGATGTGTTCCCGGGCAAATCCAATGTCTCTTGTGGAGACCATGATGGTAATACTGATATACATAGTGGGAGTGTTGTTAGTCTATTGTCTATTTCTTTAGCTGTGTGTTTGCATCTTGGCACCTAGAATCACATAATATTAGGGCTGGAAGGGAGCTCATGAGGTCATCTAGTCCAACCCCCTGCTAAAAGCAGGACTACTCCTAGTAAATCATCCCAGCCAGGGTTTTGTCCAACTAAGTCTTAGAAATTTCCGAAGATAAGAGATTCCACCAGCTCCCTAGGCAAACCATTCCACCCTCCTAGTGAGAAAGTTTTCCCAAATTAGACCTTTCCAGGTGCAGCTTGAAACCACTGCTCCTTGTTCTGTCCTCTGTCACCACTGAGAATAGCCTACCTCTCTGGTCTTTGAAACTCCTCTTCAAGTAGTTGAAGGTAGTGAGCAAATGCCACCGATCATTAGGGAATTGCCCCCCAAGCATATATGACTGTTTCCTTTTAGTATTTATATTGTACAAGGATAGATACATGTACCAAAGGAAACCAAGAGGCTTTTTAAAGAAACATCCCCTCGCAATGTGTTACAATCTTTTTTTTTTCCCCTTCAAGCATCATCACTTCCATGAAAACACTGCCAGACATGACCTCCTTGTAATCTACCTTTTGCTTGGATCACAATCCAAACAAAATCCAGTCATATCCTGCTATTTCCATGTGTCTTGTAAATAGCAGCTGCATCAAATTCCCTCTTTGCATGCAGTTTGTAAAGGGAGAATCAATGCTTTGTTCCTTCAAAAGCTGGATGGGGAACTGCCCATGCTATGCAACTTAATGCCCTCATTCCAAAGCGATAGGAGTTTTGTCCCATGCAGCAAATAATTTCAGAAGAAAGCCATCTCTCATGAAGCCTGGCATTTCTGCAATGGAACCACAGTATCAGGTGAAAACCAGAATTTCAAAGCAGAAATGAGAACATATGGATAACCAAATCCATAGAATACCTGTGATAGCTAGAGCATCCAGTGACTGAGACAGCTGACCTCGCGTACTTCCATGGAGATTAATCAGATATTGTGTGCCAGCTGTGAGATTGGTAAATTCTGTTTCTCGTAGGTTTCCCGGCACAAAGATTTCCTGGGTTCTGTTTAAACTGGGCAGGTCTTTCAGAGTGATAAAGAACTGATCAAACAATGCATCTTGTGCTGCCCAGGACACTGTGAAACTATTGAAAGTCCTGCCTGTTATTTTAAGGTCATGAAGTTGGGCAGTAGCTTCAGGGATGGAAAAATCAGTGGGTACTGAAAGTACAGTGTAAGAATCAGTGCTTGGATATGTTAAGTAACTTAGCTCAGTAGGTGCTGGGCTGGTTGGATTAAGTGTTGTTTCATTGTTTGATTCTCCAGATGCCACGACTAGATGTGCTAAACAGAGGTAAATCACAAGTTAAATTTTCCTTCTTAAAAAAGCAAAGACAGCAAACTATGCCTAACACCTAAGAAAGCTTAGTTTCTGTGGTTTGCATTAAAGATCTCTAAATACAGAGAAAGCAGATGGTGTAACTGATTGTTTGGAGACTGAATCCAGGTTGTAAGCAAAGGAAACATTATAAAGCATAATGTCATTCTCATACCAGCCACACTCACGAAAGCTCCAGAGCGTCAACCACTAAAGCTAGCAGTTCAAGAACGCCAATTTTCAGTTGAGATATCGGGCAGAATCCTCAACTGAGGTAAATCAAAATTGCTTCATTGGCTTCCATGGACCCATGCTGATTTACACTGGCTAAAGAACTGGTCCTAAATCTCTTAAACATGTCTTCTGTGCACCCAATGAGACAGCCAACACTGCTGATGGAAATCAGAAATTGCATGCTAGGATTGCAAACATACCTCAGACAGGCTAAGCATTCGGCTACAGCATTAGCATTGCTGATCTTTTCCCTACCCACAGAAAAACAAACTTGGAGCTGTTGTCTTACTGAACACATGCCATAGTCTTAAAGAAAAAAAAAAGATTTGGAGCGTACTTTCTTTAAACAGATTCATGAGTCTTAAAGGTACGAGCCAGCACTTTTTCTAGAGTTTACATGCTAACTAAAAGTAATTAACATGCCTTATATCATAATCTGACTTTGGATACTGGGGGTTGCATAAATAAGATAAAACATCCATCTCAGTTCAAGGGCAACAGGCAGGTAACTTTTCTGAGATTTCAATAAGCCATGCAGCATTCTCTTTCCATTAGTGGACTAACCACATCGTTCCACACTTAAATGGCTGCCCTGCTTTCTTGTCTCAGTGGCATTCATTTAAAAGACAGCGAGCAGCCTTCCACCATTAGGCAGATCAGCATGAGCACGTATCCTAGATTCAGTATCTGTCTCCAAACCGACAAGGTGCTAGTGTTTTACAAGCATGTTTTCAGATGAGAAAACTATTAAAAACACCTTTAAATTAAAGTGAAAAAAAAGATAAATAGAAAAACCATTCCCACGTCAAATACTCATGTAAAAGTACCTTTTCTGCTAACCCTTAAGAAGTTTGAAAGACAAAAGAACAGTTCACTTACACTGGTCATGGTTCAGTGTAGCTCTATTTGTGACATAGATAGCGTGTCCTCTGATTTACTTCATTGTGAGAGCAAAAACAGGCCCTAGATATTACACAACTGAGAGTTGCTCTGTCGTTACAATAGTATATTATCTATAATGACCACTTCTCCACTAATACCCGTTTTGCCACTGAGGATACTGAGTTAGTCTAGTTAGTAACATAAAGCTAGTTAACGTAACATCTACAGGCAGGAAAACAATAAGGACAGCAAGCAAGCAACATTGAGACATTAACCAGTTATAAGCTATGAACTGCAGATGCAATTCACGTCAAGAGATGCCCCCCATTCTTTCCCTTTCTAAGTATGTGTGGCAACCACAGCATCTGAGGAGTGTGTGAATTGAAAGAAAATGCTGACTAACCAATTCTGCATGCAAGCTGGTAGCTAACATACATTGTAGAGCATGCCCAATTATATAGCCATGCATGCATACATCCACTGCATACATACAGCAGAAGTAGGAGGACAGAAAAAGCTATCACATAAAAAGGCTCCAAGCAAGATGACTCTATACATTCCTCTGCCCTTACTGTAGACACAAGCACATAACTGAAGAGAAAAGATGAAAATTCGAGCTGATTGACCATTTCAAAATTTTGACAAAATTCGGAGAACAAGGGGAAAGATTTCAGGGACATTTTCCCAAAATCCTCTTACTCCCCCTGATGGTCTGAGCAGCTTAAAAGTTGATCTAATCTTTTACAATTGTCAGAATTTCACATTTTGAAATTTCAAAATGACAAAAAAAATTAAAAGGAGAATTTTTTAAAGCATAATTTCACAGCTTTCTTCTGTGAGTAGGCTTCTTCTGTAGAGTAGGCTATCCTACTCTAGAGAAAATGAGCCTATTTTAATTATTTATTGTATTATTTGCAGGGAATGACTTAATTTCTTAATGTAGTCTGTTACTGAGAGAAAGCATGTGATAACGTTAGTGAATAACTCACATGAAGGAAAGACCCTCACAGTGAGTATTGAACTCTATATCTTACCATGACCATTAGGTTACACATACTGGGCCAAATTCTGCTCGTCGCTCTGCCCATAGGGCTTCAGTTGGAGTTGCAAGTCATATATTGGCCAAAGTCATGTAGCTAAACCTATGCTGTTTCATATTACCTCTAATTATTTTATTTATTTATAGCCAGGAATGCCATTTGGGGGTTTAACAAGATCTTCAAAGGGGAAATGAATGGATGGTCAGTAGGGAAACAATCTAATTAGCAACATAGCTGGAAAATATGCAGGGAACACAGATTTAAATTTGTAACAGATTATTAACAACTAGGGGACTGTATGACAGAAAATGTGGCAAGTTACAATTTGATGGTTGAATAACAAAGTGGATGAGTAACAGAGACGTGTGAGGGTAACAACTGGATAAATGGACAAACTCTCTTTCATATATGAAGCCTGTTCTTCCCTACAAAGATGTTCTTGGGCCTTCTAGAAGAATTCCATTTTAACTCCTCACTAGTGGTTTTGCTGTGAAGAATGTTAATATCCTGCCAGGTTGTCATATTTCTCCGGGTACTTGGGATAGAGTTGCGAGTGTTCCTTTTCTATTATTATTTCTTGTTTCTGTCTTTTGCTTTATTTATTTGAAAGAGGCGGTCACAGCCAAATTCAGTACCAGCTCTCCCATCAACACAAGTTCTACTTCTTAGGGTCTTCCCCTTTCCAAAGTAGGCTTTCAGCATCATGGTCAACCATGAAACTTCTTCCTTATTTTGGGCCCTTCATTTAATCATCTCTCACTTATATCTCAGTTAGCTAATTAAGCTAGCTTTGTCTTACTAGGGTACCATAAGGTGAAGTAAGTGGGGAACAGGGTCCAATTTAAGGTCTGGCTTGTGGTTGATTAATATACCACAATCATTACCGTTATAAATTCTACATTGTCAGCACTCATCGTGCACAGATATCTGCAATACTCATTAATGTCTCTGCTGTGAAGAGGGATCACATGCGGTAACTGTGTAGCATCATCTGTTGGCAATTTACTTTTCGGTGGTAATCAGACTGATTCACCTGTTCATTGCTGATAGTGTTACTCTGAGTGTGGGAAAATGGGGACATAACTTTAAACAAGCAGAAGCCATAAGAGAAAGAAAGACTGACGCAGAATACTATGAAGCACCCTCAGCAGACAGAATGAATCTTCTTCACTCGTTCAGTAGAATAGGAAGCCACCTTCTCCAAGCCATGCTCCATGTGAGTTCTTAATATGCCACTCGCTTTCAGAGACAAGACAGCCTCTCATCCTAGACATGTCAGTAGCCACTAAACAATCCGTGCAGTGTTGCATGGGAATGCTATGCAGGCACTCAGCTGTTTTGAAGTCCATTTATTTATTTCCACATGCCTCTCATGCATGATATATTACCATCCCTCCTTCTTCAGCATCCTCATTGTGCTATTCAGGCAACACTCCAGAACTGGAGCAGGGAGAAACAAAGATACAGACTGACTGCTCAGTTTCCTCAAAGCTAGGCTACGGGGTTGCACTACAAATTAACTCTCTGTCTTGATAAATATATTGGGAAAATATCCCGGAGAAAGGTCTGGGTTTTTTTCCCCAGATAATACACAGTTCGTTTCTCTTTGCTTCTTAAGTCACTCTAAATGGTGTTTATACCATGATTCTGCATGGAATATCTAAGAAAATGAACTGTGGTTTGGGATCCCTTGGTTAATAACTGAAAGGATGTACCTGTTGTAGCCACCGCTTCAAGAGGAGGGGAGCGCTGTCCTCCAGCCATTCCGTACACCTTGATTTTATAGGATGTGTTAGCCTGGAGGCCATCAATCACAGCGCCTAAGGATTCACTGGACATGACGACTGTTGCAAGGGGCCCAGCCACCTCTTTGTACTCCACCACAAAACTGGTGAAGACTCCTGCGTCCGCCTTCCACGAGAGACTAAAGCCGTGCTCTGTCACATTGGAGACCACAAGATCCCTCAGCGTATCCTCCCCCATCCCAGAAGCCTCATTGCTCCAAGATCCAGAGTACTCATCTGGGCTAGGAGTTGCCTCCTGCTTTATTTCTAGACTATGTGTGGCTATAAAGAAACAAACAAGCAAAGGGCAGAGTATGAAATACTTAATTCCTTCCTTTTTTAAGCAACAAGAATGGGATATATCTTATTTATTATCTGGCTGTGAGTCGGACCATCTAAGCAGATTTTGAAACCTGCCACACCAAAGCACAAAGTTCTGTCATGTGAGCTAAAGGATCCATTCAGCTAATTGTTAGCAGTAGCTCACTGTTATCCACTACTAGGCAAATCACTGAAGGAGACTGTGACAAACTCTTTGCCAGTGTGTTATGCAATCTGTAAAGATTCTTTGTGGGGCTGGGCAGGGGGCAGATGGGGAGGGAGAGGCATTGTTTATAATAGGTATGGCCAAACTGCAGCTCGGGAGCCACATGTGGCTCTTGAATGAAAAAGTGTGGCTCGCGGAAAAACGTCAGCAAATCAGTTTATTGGGTAAAAGTATACGGTTACATGCCTTAGTGCAACTCTTGAGGGTTTAATAATCAACTTGTTTGGCTCTTGAGGTCCATAAGTTTGGCCACCCCTGGTTTATAACTTCAGAGGGAGATTGAAGAAAGAGTGATTGGAGAACCAATCAGGCACACAAGGCACCTTTAGCTTAAGGGCAGGAGCAATGCCTACCTTACAGAATTTCACCAGGAGACAATTGACTGATGTAAACAAAAAATCCTGCAAAACCAAACCAAAGGCTCTTTGACCTCTGCAGACCTGACTGAACAAACAGAAGTTCTGACGGATTAAGGAGAAAGACTAAAAGACAGAAGCTGGAAAAGGAAGGGAACTTTGAAAGCAAATACTCTCTGCCTTAAAGTAGGCTGCCCTCTAAGGTACAGTACATCCATTTCCATTTTGTTCAGTGAGAAGGAGAAATTGCTTTTTTAATGAATGGGTGTTTCCAAGCTGCATCCTTGGGACTCTTCTGCTGCATCCCTCCTTGGAATTCATTTGTCCTAGTCATAATCTTGGTGTCTTCCACCTGAACCAGATTTTCTCTGCTCCCTGCTGTTCAGAGCAAGCACTTTCCCTCATAGTAAAAGACTGCAAAAGTCATCTCTATCTGTGATTAGTGAGTAAGAGCTAACAAGAGTTGTTTTGCTTGGCCTGAGGACTGTGGGAGGATCACACATGAAAGAAGCAACCCCATGGCTCCTAAACTCACACTCTCCCAGGGTCTTATTTTACAGCTCATGATTCTTACATATTTGGGATGCATCCATTCCCAATCAAAGCAAGGATTAAAAAGATAGTTGCAAGTGATGCTGCAGGAACTTGTCCGTTCATTCACGGGGAAGGTGAAGGCCTAAAGAAACATTACACTGGTCTCATGTATGTATATTTTTAAAAAATATATCTCAAGAAGATATAGAATAAAGCCTGGGTGACCTGATTCTGAAACCGGAAGTGACTAGCTTGTGAAACTCTACAGCAAGGTCCTTTTGATGTATAGTGCTGAGGCCTTTTCATGGTCGATCTGTGTTTCCTGTAGGGGTTGGAACAGTCTTTAGAGAGAAGGGGGAGAAATAACCTTGGAAAGATCAAAGCTTTGTTCGTCTCTGCAGCATAGACTTCCCACTTTACTTTCTGTGTCAGTGCCTCTTATGTTTTATCCTGCTTGGTTGCTGACCTTATTCATCATACAATTTACTAAACATGGATGTTTTTCTGCAATCCACAGCATACAAACTCTCAACCGCCTTGAATTATTCAACTCTCTAAACCATTGAGAAGAACTGTTGGCTTGAAAATTAGTACGGAAAATAAAGTTGACCGTGTTGAACTGACTCTGTGATAACAGAATAGGGTGCACACCCTTCACAATACCGATGTTCTTTTGTACACATCTCCTACTTGAAAATCTGGGCTTTCTTGCATAACTTTATACTCGAGGTAGAATTGAGGGAAAGTGGCCAAAAGCTATAGGCCAGATTTTTAGCTGGTCCAAACTGATTTAATCCCACTGTTTTCAGTGGAGCTATGCTAAGTAATATCAAATGAGAGGTAGTTCACAGTATTTAAACATAAAGAACCCTGAAAACACATAGGACTTGATTATCTTTTATCCTCAGGCCATCATCGGACATAGCCCTGTTTCTGGGCCATGTTTACACTGATCACTTCCTTACTCAACAAGAAGTCCCACTAGTTTCAGCAGAAACTCTTTGAGGCATTAGATCGTATTCAGGGTGAGTAAGAGTGCTAGAAATGGGCCCTCTCACTTGCCAAAGTGTATGACTCATGGTGCCCAATGAAATTAAGGGTCTCTGACTAACATTATGACACCAGCTTTCCTATGTTCTTGAATGAGAAAAAAAGGTGAAGGGCAAACAAATAGTCATAAAGGCCCCAACAACGTTCAAATGCTTTAGGTGTCACAAAAGTCTGCAATGAAAAGTCATGTTGGGTGGGGAGGGGGGTGAAGGTATGTGATAACATTTTTGTTCTTCTTCTTTGATAGCTCTGAATTGTAGGAAAACAAAATAAATCATTAGACAGAAACACAACAAAAATCCATCCAAGCAAAAACGGAGGTTGTACATCACTACTGGAGAATAAGTACATTGTATGAGTTTCCTTAAAGGATAAGCAAGCACACAACAGAGGAGATGGAGAGAAACGAAGGGATTCCTTGCTTAGACTTTCATACTAGATAGTAATAAACCAGCCTTTTATGGCCATTTCATGTGTTTAAAGCTGTTTGGAAAGCAGGTGACATGTTGTTTGGACAGACTGCCTCACCTGCTCTTCAACAGGAGGATCTGATGCAATGCACCCATGGCCCATTCAAAGCCTGTTACTTACCCGTGGATTCTTTCACTGTTGCGGGTTTGCTCTTGTGTCTGCCTTTCTCTACCACTAGATTGATGGTATATTCTGTACCAGCCTCCAGGCCTCGCAAGATGTAAGTGGTACTATCTGCTGGGATTTCAATTTCATTCTTCCTGCCAGCACGGGTAACGTAAGTGAGGCGGTAACGGTCAAACTTGGCCAGTGGTCTTTTCCAGCGGAGGGACAGGGTTGTTTCAGTGCGATCATTGACCTCAAAATCCTTGGGATTATCAAGATCTGCATGATAAAACACAAAGGTTAATTTTAAATCAGAATTCTTTATGTTCCCCTGTGGAGAGCTGTGTACTGCCAAGGGGGATTCTGCTACCTAACCATAAAAAAGCCATAATTTTACCTGCTGCCTTAAATAGATTTAATGTACAACAGAACTTCGGAGTCTGATTTCCTTTTCTATGTCTTTCAGAACCCATTCCTTGGTCAAGGTAGTAGCAGGTAAAGTTCTGTTTTTGTGCAAACCAAACTGGATCCAAATCTCCTTCACCTCCATTCATTTTAACAGGGCGTTATGGATGAGAGGCAGAACTTGAGCCTCTGGTTTATTCCCTTGTTTAGGACATCCAGTTTCAGACATGAATTCCTGCATTGAGCCCTTGTAATGAAACTAAAGCAGAGGTTCTCAGCCAGGCAACCTGTGTCACCAGTGGGACGGTGAATGCCACAGGCAGGCATTAAGGGTTGCAATTACATTGCCCTTCCAATAGTAGTAACAAAAGGGAAACACTAGAAATCTGAGTCCAAACAGTCTGAAATTGATGGAACAAGAGCATGTTTTTAGGAAGACAACCAATGATCAAGAGAAGACTCCAAGGGCTGAAGAATTTGCCACATCCTTTGCTAAACTTTCCCATAGGTTAATTGCACCTACCATTAACATTTTATCTGTTTGGAGTCAGGCTACACCATATTTTGTGGTCTTTTCTCTTTTCCCCAGAAGCAACATTCACTTTTAGTGGAAGAGACCACAAAGGCAGCACAATTTATGAGCCATCTACACTTGCCCTAACTGGGACTCTGGAATGCTTCCAGCTTTCTTGCTGTTTCCCCTGTGTGGCAAAGAGAACGGATTTTCTCACCGGTTGCGGCATTGATTGTAGCTGGATTGCTTTCTCTGTCTTGCTTCACTGCTGTCACACCAATGCCATATTCAGTTGCAGGCCTCAGACCTATGGAGAAGGAGTGGAAATGTGTATATGGATGGGGCTAGACAGCAGGTTTGGGTGATGATGGATCTTTCCTTGTCTATGAACATTAAAAGGCAAATTTTCAGACAGTCACTGGCTGACCTCCAATGTTGAGGAAAAAACTTTTGGATGCACAATCAGCATGAATTTTTATTATTGTTGTATCACCAAGAGAATCCAATCAAGAGCAGGATCCCTGTGTCCTAGGTCATGTATACACACATACAAAGTGACCGTTCCTGCCTGGAAGAGCTTATGGGTGAAATAAATTTAACCTGCATGAGTGTGCAGATGCCCATGTTGAATGTGGAAATCTCAAAAGCCTAACTTGCCTGCAAGAGAACAACCTGCAGGCATAAAGATGTATGTGCTCACTTTTGCAAGCACCTGCAAAGCACAGATACTTGGGGCAGATTTTTAAAGGTATTTAGTGCCTGGAGATTTACATGGACACTAGAGGAACTTCAAAGTTACCTAACATCAACTGGCGTTGATTTGAAAATTCCACCAAGCATCTAGCTGCATCTTTAAACACTTAAAAATCTGACCCTTAGGCTGCAAATGTGGCTCATGATAGGAACAAAGACACTGTGTACCCATGTTAGTAGAAAATAAGGCTATGTCCACACACAGGCAGTTAAATCAATTTCACTTAAATTGATTTAATAAAATTGAAATAAAAATCATTAATTCAATTTAAGTTAAATCAATTTAACAGGTCCACACCAAAAAAACCCAAATCAAAATCCAGACACAGGACTTGCTATTTCGATTCAGGAGAGGGGCACCATAGGAGGTGTGGCAACATGGCCCCTCACTGGGCCATGCCCCCACCCAATATCTAGAAAAATGAAAGCACCTGGGAAGGAGAAGGGCAAAAAGTGTTAAATCAATTTAACAGTTAAATTGAATAACATGTTCGAACTGTGTTATTTTGAAATAACGATTTTGATTTAACCATCATATCAATATAATACTAGGTTTTACTATATTGATATAACTTTCCTTATATCGAAATGAGGGAGCTCCTCATTTCAAAATAAGGGAACGTCATGTAGACCTACCATTTTTTAAATCGAAATAACCAGTATTATTTCGATTTAAACAGTGTGCGTGGACATACCCTAACAGACTTCTGGTGCCTCAGTCATCTTAAAAGACCTCTATATTCTGAATGTCTTCTCTCCCACAAAAGATTCAAACACACTCATGATCCCAGTCTCCATGGATTTTGGTGTGTTTTAAAAGTCTCTTTAATATAGTCACACTTCCCTTCACGTCTCCTCAGTGTGACTTTTTATAGCTCCACATCTTTATAATTTCTTCATAATCTA
Source organism: Podocnemis expansa (assembly GCA_007922195.1). Classification (NCBI taxonomy): domain Eukaryota; kingdom Metazoa; phylum Chordata; order Testudines; family Podocnemididae; genus Podocnemis; species Podocnemis expansa. The sequence continues at coordinate 6,190,454 of ML682047.1, forward strand.
GTCAGAAGATACAGTGCTTTGCATTAAAGGAATCACCAGCTCCTTTGTTGTGCATATATAATTGTAAGCATCAGGGAAAGTTTTGTTCATAGCAAAGGAAGACAAGATCTCTCTAGAGAGCTAATGAAACTGTAATGAAAACAAAGCTGTTCTTGAATACTGATGTAATTATATAAATATTATAGTAGGCTGTACCACACCTAGGGAGCTACAATAAACACCAAACTCTGGTTCAATTTCAGATCACTTTCTTCAGGGCCAGCTTTATTAACTGAAGGGCAAGATGTCCACTTATGGCGGCAAATTCACCACCATTAATCGATCTTTCCAGATTGATTGAGCAGATCAGTGGAAAGCCACTCAGTTGATTGGAAAGTCAACTGGGTAAGACCACCCTCTGAAAAGGAGTAGTGCTGAGTTGATGGGAAGCTATTTCCCATCAACTCAGCGCATTGAAGACACTGTGGTCAGTAGGCATTAGAAAGTTGAAGGGAATTATTTTAAGTAACTTGTGTATCTTCCATCAACTGCAACTGAAAACCATAGTACATGAAGACCAGGGCTAAGAGTCCACAACAGCCAATGGAGGCCTTTGTATGTTTCAGCAAGCCAGGAGGGGAAATGATAAACCCTTCTCCATGCAACAATCTCCCCTTGGTTTTTATAGCTCTGCCCCTGCCCCAGAGCACCCACGTGACAGGAAAAAGAGCTAGATTCTATCTGTAGCTTCTCACATGTCTTCACGGTGCCCCATAGTGTTATGTGAGGTCAGGTCTCCAAGTGGTTATTGGCGTAAATTATGTTGACAACCACCTCATTATGGTCCTACCTGTCAGTGTAAACTTGGTTGTTGACTGGTTACTTCGTGGCACAGTGACCTCAGCATGTTCTCCACCTGAGATGGGAGCGAACTTGATTCGGTAGTTATCGATGCTGGCGTGGCTGTTCTTCCACTCCAAGGTGATGCTGTTGTCTGTCTGAGATATGCGCTTCAGGTTCTTTGGTGCATCCAAGTCTGAGGAGGGAAAAAGGTTCTCTTCTCAATACATTGGTTGACAGAAGGAAGAATGAGCCACACTCCTGGTGACCTATGGTACCATCTACAAAATGAGATCAGATTTCCTACAGAAAGCACAATTCATATGATGAAGCCTGGTGAGGCCAATTTCTTTTAATGAACAGAGTAATTCACCAAAGCTGGCTGAATCAACCTCTCTCTCTCTCTCAGAGGAAAATTCTGACTTTTCACCAAAAATCCATTCTTTAAATCAAAATGTTTCAAAGACAGTAGATGCCTTCCTTGAAACATTTCATTGAAAACCCAGTTTCCCCATGACATAATAGTTACGATGGAAAATTTTTTGATCAACCCTAGATTCAGTATTCAGAAAATACACTCCAACTCTGCCTAATAGAATCCAAACTCTTGGATTGAAATAAGGATGTGATCTAAAAATGCTTTGAGCTAACACAATCCACTAGAAGATCCACCTTTTGGACACTACAGTACAAATTAGTGATGGACACATCAAAACCACCCTCTACCAAAACCTGCTGATCGGTATAGTTACCTACATCCCTCGAGCTTCCATCCAAACCACACCACATGATCCATTGTCTACAGCCAAGCCCTAAGATATAACTGCATTTGCTCTGACAAATTCTGCTCTGGTGAAACAACTCCATCTTGGAGTGAGAGAAGATTTCATTCTCTTCATTCCATCTATTCCTGATCATTATCAAGTGGCTAAATTAATAAATCCCAACAATGACTGCATGCTAAAATGCACACTTTTTGCCAAAGCATTCCCAGACTAACCAAAGATGAAACTGAACTAAAATAAACAGCAGGCAGAGATTCCCAGGGTCAAAGGCAAAAAATGAGATAGTTCTCTACTAACCCCTAGGAATGTAGGCAGAATAAAGTATCTGTTCAGAATTTAGACACTGTGGCAATGGGACTTAGAGGAAAACTTCACATCAATAAATAGGCAGGCAGACAGAAATGGCAGGAAGAACACTGTGTGATCCATAGACAAATTGGAGAATTGGGCCCAACAGAAAAATCTGATGAGGATCAACAAGGACAAATGCAGGGTCTGGAACTTAGGATGAAAGAATCCGATGCACTGCTACAGACAGGAAACCTGCTGGCTAGGCAACAGTGTGACAAAAAAAGGACCTGTGGGTTACAATGGACAAGAAGCTGGATGTGAGTCAGTGATGTGCCCTTGTTGTCAAGAAGACTAATGGGATATTGGACTGCATTAGTAGGAGCACTGCCAGTAGAGTGAGAAACATGATTATTCCCCTCTATACAGTACTAGTGAGGCCATATTTGGAGTACTGTGTCCAGTTTTGGGCCCCATTACAGGAAGGATGTGGACAAATTGGAAAGAGTCCAGTGGAGGGCAACAAATATTATTAGGAGGCTGAGGCACATGATTTATGAGGAGAGGCTTAGAGAATTTATCTTGTTTCCTCTGCAGAAGACAGGAGTGACGGGGAATTTAAAAGCAGTCTTCAATTGCCTCAAGGGGCAGTGTTTCCAGGGAGAACTGAGCTAGGCCACCATGGTGGCTGATGACAAAATAAAGAACAGTGGTCTTAAGATGCAAAAGGGAAGGTCTAGGTTGGATATTAGGGAAAAAAAACTCTTTCATCAGGAGGGTGGTGAAGCACTGGAATGGATTACCTAGGGAGGTGGAAGAATCTTCATTGTTACAGGTTTTTAAGGCCCAGCTTGACAAAGTCTTGGCTGGGGTAATTTAATTGGAGTTGGTCCTATTTTAATCAGGGTGTTTGACTAGATGACCCTCTGAGGGCCCTTCCAATCATAATCTTCTATGATTCTGTGTCAGTGGGGAAAAAAGAGGGGATTCAAGCTGAAAGTATCTAAAGGTGCTAAATGATTTGGGAACTTAACTGAGATGCAGGCATGTATGTGCCTGCATTTCTATGAAAAGCAATGGAATTTGGGTTCAGAAGTTGCTTGTGAAAATTTTACTCCCTTTCCATAAATCTTTATAACTGGCAGTTTGCTGCACTGACATAATAACCATGAAGCAAAGCTACATGCTACACCTAATGATCATAGATTTGTTGATAGTGACTGGTGTAAAGCAGGAGTAGAAATTTTGACCATGTTTTTTACCGGTCACAAAGGTCTCCGTCACAGGGTCGCTGGCCATGTCATCACGTCGAGAGATCAGCGTTACTTCATACTCTGTGTGTGGCTTCAAATCCGCAATGGGGTATAGGTTTTCCTCCTTACTGAGGTCAATGGTTGTCCTGTCCCCTGGAACATCCTTGGGTCCATAGGTGAGCTCGATGTCATCGATTTCAGCCAAAGGTCTGAGCCATGTGATCAAAGCTGTGGTGTCTGTGACTTCTCTTGCCTCAATCTGGCTGGGGGCATCAAGCTCTATCACAGAAAGAGAAAAAGTATGAATCCCATCATAGAGAGATCAGGCACATTCTGGACACTGTTACCCTTCACAGCTGAATGAAAGCAAATTTAAAATGAGTGGCGGCCTCCCCTTAGTGGGAGCTCATCTTCATGCCAATTTATTTATGGCTCTTCATGTCCTACTGATGCAGATGGAAAGACCTGAGTTCTGCAGGAGAGAAAGGGGCGGTACACTGTCACTAGTGGGCTGTCCTGGCAAGCATGAGCAGAAGTTCAAGCAGTTTCTCCATCTGCATGATGAATTCTGCTGGTGCAAAGAGCTTCCAGCTGGTAGGTTAGGGGTGTGGAGCCTGATCCACTTTGTTGCACTCCCTGACCAGGACTAAAGTGAATATTGATCCACTTGGATCTAGAAGAAACTTCTCCTTTACTCTCCACACAGGTAGTGCAGTAATTCCCTAGATCATCTGCTTCACTTCTTCCCTGCTATGTGTTTTCAAGAGGCGGCATTCTGTATTGCATGGTTTTCTTTTTATTTAGCACCTCCAGAGGCTGCATCAAATAACAAAAAGGGACTTACTTGTGGTAACCACTTTGGAAAGCCCGGGTCCTCTGGTTTTGTTTTTCACTACATGCAGGGATACATTATACTGCTGTCCTGGTGCCAGACCTGGCTGCATATATGATGTCTCTGGTCTCTTTAAACTGCTGGTTATGTCCCCATTATCCTCCTTTTTCTGTAATGCACAAGGCAATTTGTTAAAATTAGAGCTGGTCAGAACATTTTTGGCTAATCATCCCATCTCCCATTCCCCCTCCTCCCCCTAGCCTAAACTGAAATTTTTCCTCAAGACAAACGGATACTGAGGAAGTTTTGGATGGGAAAGTTTCTGAGGTACCTGGGGGACTCCTCGATCACTCCCAGAGAGAGGCCACTGACTAAGAAAATAGATGTTTTGAACAATTGCATTTTTGAAAGGTTTGTCCTTCCTTCCAATAAGGAGCAAAGGTACTTCTGAAACCCTCAAAAGTAGTTGTGAAATAAATGTGGCACGTTCTGGCCAGCACTAGTTAGAATGTAGCAAAAAGGAACACAATACCTTGCAGATGTACATGAAGGCTTCTCAGAATGAGCTTTTTCCTTACCATATTTCGGAAGACAAGCTCCCAGCCATCAAAAGAAATGTTCAGAGGATCCCACTCCACCTGCACAGATGTTTCCTTGATGGATTTGAAAGTCAGGCCTTCTGGAGCAGGCAGATCTGTGAGGAGGAACAGCAAAGGGGTAGCTGCCTCGGTTATAGTGTTCCCACAGATCAGGGAACCACATATCCACAATTAAGTACAGTGGTGAAAACCATGGGGGACATTGTGTGATTGAGTTATAAAATGTTTACCTAGCATGGTGCTGGGTGTTATAGAAGAAAACTAGGTAGATTAGGTACAAGAGCTATGATATTAGGGTGGTCAGTACCATGAACAAACACACCATGGACACATGTCAAAGGTGGATGCTGTGGACACATGAATGACCACCCCCCCACCTGCCAAGGTGCCAGGCTTCATTTGGAACCATCCAATTGCAGGAAAATATATTCATCATCCTGACTTCTCCATCCCACCTCTCTAATCACCATGGGTACCAAAAAGCTTCTGCAAGATTAAAAATGCAGTTGAAAATCTTCCTTCCCTTTCACAAAGAAAGGGGACTCATATTCCAACTCCCCTACATTTTTCTTTTTAATCATTCTTGATTTCCAGACCAAATAGAGATGTCCACCACATACACATATATCTGAGATCAGACTTTGTCCTTCAGAACCTTTCTATGCACTGTAAGTAGCACATTCATGCAATAAATCATCAAATACATTATATACAGCCACTGTGCCTCTAATTTCTCAAGTGGGCTACTTGGAAATATTTGACACATTTTTGGATGGCAAGACTGAGGCATGAAGATAATGAAGCATGAATGCACTTATTTAGACTGGCTTGGTGCATGTTACTCTTAAAAATAAAGCATAATATTCTACAGCACCAGTTTATGAGCATTATTATAAGGCTAGAATGCCTGGTGTACTATAGTCTGTACAGTATGCTTTATAAAAGGCTGAAGTGAAAAGCACTGAGATATCATAAAGAAAGGTGAGATAATTGTGCAATGAAAGTGTGTTGTACTTAGAAGCGCTTAAAATCCAGAATCTCAATTTTAATTCCAATAGAATTGAACTAAATGCTTTCATTTGGAAAGATGAAAATAGTTTTACAGGTGGAGGTGCAAAGACTTAAAATATAATTTGTCATGGCAGCAGAAGACAGCGGTTTGGCTTACAGGAAGCCAATGATATTCAATAGAGGGCCCCATGCTGAGCAGGAAAGCTCCAGTACTGTAATTCTATCATGCTGGAGGTACATCATTGCAAGAAAAGAGTGGAAAAGAAAACAAAGGAGACTCTGCTATGGTTCAGACTTGAAGCTGAATATAACTGAGAAAAGAACAATAAAAAAGGAAAGTCCAAAGAAAGAAAAAATACAAATAAATAAATATTAGGGAGCAGAGGAGATGGTCAAATATAGTGATTTGTGTCTTATTCTAAACTTACAGGTGGCCACCCTGGCACTGATTGGAATACTCTTCTTGTTCTTTAGGATGGCGAAGACGCGGATAAAATATTCTACACCAGGCTCCAGTTCATGGATGGTGGCAGATGTCTCATTTCCAGGCACCCTAAACTGCAGCTCTAGACCACCAACACTGGTAGGCACATAAGTGATGAGGTATTCGTTGACAAGATTCTCATTCTTCCATTCCAAATTGACACTCTTATCCGTCACGTCTGTCACTGTCAAGTCACTTGGAGGGGACACTGCCAGGGGAAAAAAAAAATCAATAGAGATATCAGGCAGATTTGAAGACACGTGACCAATTTCTGCTCACACACCCTCTGCAATTACTGTTCATCCTACCACCTATCCTCTTCTATTGCCTGATACACAGAGGTTTTGTAAGACCATGAGAGCTGCCTATCACAGGATTTGGTGAATTTTCTCAAGTGCCAGAGGCCCATGATTTTACTGCTGGATACCATGATATTCAAATGCCACCATTTGCTTAAATGAGGTTAACAATCTGGAGTTACCCCAACAATTTCTGTTGAGTTATTCCAGATTTTCATGGATCGGAGATCAAAATATGGCTTGGGATTCTTCTGTGGGAGGAAACTGAATTTCTTGGGGTAACTCCAGATAGCTAACTTCACTCAAGCTGATAGTAGGATTTGAATACCACCACCTTCAGCAGCAGACATGAATTGTGCAGGAGGTTAGATTAGATGATTATATTTGGCCTTTCTGACCTTAGAGTCTATGAGATAAAGAATTAGAACTATCATCATAGGGACAGTAAAAGGAATATTGCTGTGTTTCATAGCCCAGGAGTTATAACTCCCATAGGAAAAACTACAAGTTGTCTCAGGGGCCGTGGCTTGTGCTCAATGGTTAAAACACAATTTGAGGGGCCCCAGAAGCTTCTTAATCTCTGGGCCACCTTCCTGTATTGTCTGGCCCCCCTTCATCCATGCGTGGGCCTGAATTTTTCTAGATTCTGGAATATGGACCCAGAACTCTGGCTTGTCAGATTTGTGGGCCCTGGGACTGTGTTCTTGGGCATTCCAGTTTATTTTAATCCCTGGCTGTGCTAACAGCAAATGACAAACCAAATAAGGAGTCCTCTCGCATTTTTAAGACTAAAAGATTTATTTATTGAAAGAGCATAAATCCCGGTTTGTCAGATGCTTGAAGTCTTTAGTCCACATTCTAATATTCTTGGAATGCTGTAAGCCTTCTTTTCAAGTCAAAGGTCTCTCTACACTTTAAAAAGCCATTTCCCTTGGTAAATCCTGAAGACTCCCCTAGTACTAAAACTCTTCACATTGCCCAGGAGGTGAGCAGAGCCACTGTAGATACAACAGCTACAGAAGAATATAAGAGAAGAAATGTCATAGGAAAGTAAAAGTGCAAGGGGCCATATCCTCAGCTAATGTAAAATGTTGCACATTCACCGAAGTCCATGAGAATTGTCTGTACAGATTTACACCAGGTGAGACACATAGCTACAGTATTAGTCTCAAGAGCGTGGCCATGAAGTGATATATTTTAGCCTCAATAACAATGAAAAAGACATGAATTCTGGTCTCCCTCACTTTGGCCAAACACTACCTTAATCCCACTGACTTCACTAGAGTCACTTCTGTTTACACCATTATAAACAAGATCAGAATCAGATCCCAGCTGTAGAAACAGACTTTAAATTTCCATTCACTGATGGAAAAATTAAGGATCATTTAAGGGTGATTGGCTGGCTAAGACCGACACATAAACCTACCGTAGGAGCAGTCGTCCCCTATGTATCCATCATCACAAATGCATTGCCCGTCTACACAGCGGCCCACGTCATTGCAGTTGTTGAGGCAAGATCGTTCACTGCAGTCCACTCCTCTGAAGCCTTCATCGCACACACACTGTCCATTGATGCAGCGCCCCTGGTTGTTGCAGTCATTGGGGCACTGCCGTTGGCTACAGTCTACCCCTGTGAACCCATCATCACACTCGCACCGTCCGTTGATGCAGCGGCCTCGGTTGTTGCAGTTGTTCAAGCATACCAGTTCTCCGCAGTCCTCTCCCGTGTACCCCTCATCACACATGCACTGCCCGTTGAGGCAGCGTCCTCGGTTGCGACAGTCGTTGGGACAGCGCAACTCCCCACAATCTTCACCCACGAAGCCTTCTTCGCACACACACTGTCCATTGAGGCAGCGCCCCCGGTTATGACAGTCATTGAGGCACCTCAGCTCTCCACAGTCCTCACCAAGGAAGCCCTCATTGCACACACACTGCCCGTTGACGCAACGGCCACGGCTGTGACAGTCGTTGGGGCACTTCAGTTGGCTGCAGTCTTCCCCCATGAAGCCCTCATCGCACTCACACTGCCCGTTGATGCAGCGCCCTCGGTTGCTGCAGTCGCTAGGACACCTCAGCTCACTGCAGTCTTCGCCCATGAAGCCCTCATTGCACACACACTGCCCGTTGACACAGCGGCCCCGTTTGTTGCAGTCTTTGGGGCACTTCACTTGGCCACAGAAGGCACCGGCAAAGCCCTCATTGCATACACATTTCCCGTTGACACAGCGCCCACGCTTGTTACAGTCCTTGGGGCACCGCCGCTCACTACAGTCGTCGCCCACAAAGCCTTCATAGCAGATGCACAGCCCATTTTCACAGCGGCCGTTGTTGTTGCAGTTGTTCGGGCAGGTCAGCTGTCCACAGTCCTCCCCAGTGAAGCCCTCCTCACAGTAACAGGTCCCGTTGATGCAGCGACCCCGGTCATAGCAATCACGGGGGCAGATAATCTCGCTGCAGTCTTCACCTGTGTAGCCCTCATAGCAGATGCACTCCTTCTCCACGCAGCGCCCCCGGTTATTGCAGTTGTTCAGACAGAGTGGCTCACCACAGTCCTCACCGGTGAAGCCTTCATCGCACACGCACCGCCCACTCACACACTTTCCATGCTCGCTGCAGACCACTGTGCAAAGCTCTTCACTGCAGTCCTCACCGGTGTACCCCTCAAAGCACAAGCAGACACCATTAACGCATCTTCCTTGGTCACTGCAGTCGTTGGGGCAAGTCAGCTGGCTGCAGTCCTCGCCGGTGAAGCCCTCCTCACAGACACATCTACCATTGACACAGTGGCCCCTGTGGTTGCAATTGTTCAGGCAGTCTGGTTCGGAGCAGTTAGGTCCTTTCCAGCCAGGTTCACAAATGCAGCCGCATATCTCGGTGCTGTAGTTCCCTCGTCCGTTGCAATATGGTGTGGTGTCCACAGGACCTGCAACAAGAAAGCAGAAAACTCAGTACACGAAATGAGGAATGTGAGACTGTTACTGAGAGCTCTCAGGTTCCACTCAGATGTCATGGGTCAGGGTTACAAACTTTTATAAAATGGCAGGGGTCAGCATTCACTGTCTGGGCCCCAGGTATCCTCCTCTCTTTAAAATACAAATGTAATGGTGGTAGAAGTAGGAGGGTGCCAACGTGGCTAATGTGGGCTTTGATTTATGGCCTGCTTACACACTTGTGTCGCAGTGACTAGAGAATTGGCGAAACTCAAAGAATAAAAACATTAGCTTGGCTAAATATGTACAAAAGTGTTGTGTGAGAGTACGCCCAGGTCTGGGCTATGTCACCTATCCTCTGAAAATTACTTCTGATATGTTACTTCAATGCTCCTTCTATCTCAGACACACCCAACAAGAGCAGAGCAATGATTTAAAAAAAGAGAGAGAGAAATTTTTTAAAAGCCTAGCCTAAAATTTCTAAAATGATCAATGATTCCAGGAGCTTCAGTTTTGGGGCTTCCTATTCAGGGACCTGAATGACGCTGCTTTTCAGTGAGTTGCTCAGCAGTTTCTGAAGATAAGGTCTCTTTAAGGCTTGTTAAAGAGCCAAAATACACCCTTGTTTCCCTTGCAAGCTTCTACCAGGGAAGAATTGCTGACAATTCTTCTAGCTTCCAACAAGGAAGAACTGTTGACAATTTGCATATTTTGCAGATTAGCAGGTATGCCCTTTTCATTAATTTTGTCCACCCTTCCCCAGGATCCTGACACAATGTCTGATGGAATTTTTCTGATTGTCCCAGTGGAAATATTATCACTCTATACCAAGCACTGGCCCCAAACCATGTAAATGCTGTAGCATCTTTAGATGAAGTGTAGGTCAAGTGCTGTTATAACCTTCTGTCTTTGCTCTTCTATGTGACCCATCTTTTTAGCATCAATAGAATAAAAACTCAAAGGAAACTTCTGGATTTTTTTTTAATCCATTTGCTGCTTTTGACCTCAGTCTACAGTCTGGAGTGTGCTGTATTTTAATTACCCTTTACTAGGGAACAGTTGGAAGCAAGAATGAAGAGAGCTTTCTTTTCCACTGACAGCCTCTCCTAATGGACTAACCATGAGACTGGGAGCCAGGAATTCCTGTGTTTCAGTCTCATTTTTGATGCTATCATATTGATAATGTTTATTAAAGTAGTACCTGAGGGCTGGACAAAAATGGGGACCCACTGTGCTAAGTATTGTACAAATACACTGACTGTGTTGCCATGTATAAGTCACCTGTCTCATTTATGCCCAGCTGCAAAATGGGTATGAGAAAGAGCAGGGAGGTTATGAAGATGAGTTAGGATCTGTACCACACTTTGAAGTGGTGAGGACCTGCCCCAAGTTAGGCAGTGCTGACTGCTGCTGTGAAGTTAACGTTCTGTTTCTGGGCGTATGCAGGTAAGCTAGATACATTCATTCACATACGGCAATGAGCTGGTATTTCTTTATGGTAGAGATAATTCAGTCAAATATAACATAGGTAATACTATTAGTTTCCTACAGCATCTCACATCCATGATCGTAAGGCTAACTGAACCATATGCATGCATAATGTAATGAAAAATGCAGTCTGTAAAGGAATTAACATCTACAAGCTAATCCGGTTTCCTTGTTGAATATCTAACCAGATAGAGGTAAACACCAACAAATACACTGAGCATCTACTCTAGATCTCTATTACTACAACTAAATGGTTTAGGGCAAGTCTACAGTTTCCAAACAGATAGCCGTCTTGCCTGCCATTTTCCGCGGCAGTAGAAGGGAGATACACCAGTTACTTAAAATAATCTGTGTATCTCCCTTTGACTTCCTTATGTCCGGCATGTTCACTGTGCTGACTCGAAAGGAGGCCTCCCTTCGCCTCAGTGCTAGTCCCTTTGCTAGTGTGATGTTCAGGAATCGACTTCCCAGTCAACTGAATGGGTCTTCCCAGACCTAATCAGAAGACCTGGAAGATCGACTTGATGGTGGATTTGCTGCCATCAGAGAAGACCAGCACCGAGCAGTTGCTCGTTTAGCACATCTCCTTGAAATTCACATACCTCCAAGGCCAAACAGTGGACTGGGTCCCTTTCAAAGTCTGGTTGGATGGTGGCGTCCTTATAACTTTTATCTCAGTGGTGAGAGCACTCATCTGGAAGGCGGAAGACCCAGAATCAATTCCCTCCTCTTTTCCAGAGGGTATTTGAATAGGTGCCGCTGGTTAGAAAATTCTTGCGGAAGAATCCTATTCAAATCTTTGTTCCCCTCACATGGCAGGTGATCAACTGGGATAAAAGTTGTAAGGTGGGCCCCACTGTCTCCTCCTCTGACTATTTTGTGGGGAGTGAGGTGGGCAACTAACTCACTCCTTCAAGGGGCGTTTCACCACCTGACTCCCTGCAGCCTAAGTGTGAGCCACAAACCAAATTAGGCACCAAGGATCCCTATGCAGTGAAGGGGGAGGAGAGGGACACAGGCACTCTAGGGCAGTGGTTCTCAGCCACTGTGTTGGGACACGCTCCTGTGTCGCCACACACTGGTATGTATGTCACGGAGAGCCAGGGAAATGGCTGGATTCAGTCTGGGCTGGGTGGGCTGGTGTTTCCTGCAGGGTCATGCTATGCCATCAAGCATGTCACAACCCTCTCCTCCACCTCCAGTGCACAGGGATCGTTGGTGCCTAACCTGGTTTTGTGGCTCATGCCATTCTGGTGATTTTCTAGGTGCTGGGATACTCAGGGTTGCAACCCCTAAGTTCCTTCATGAATTTTGGGGAAAGTCAGTGGAGTGACCATGCCAGATCAGACCAGCCAAGGAGCCAGTCTGTATTATTTACACTATCAACAGCAGCTTCTGAGGATCTCAGAGAGTTTACCAGTATGAATTATTAAAGATTCCCAGCACCTTGGGGGTAGTTATGCTCTATTATTGCTGCTTTTACAGATGAGGCGACCAGGCTGCAGTTAGGTTAAGTGACATGCCCAGGGTCATGTAGTGAGTTTGCAGCACAGAAAACGAAAGGACCACCGCTTCTGATTTCCAGCCCTGTGTCATAAGCCGAAGATCACGTGCATCCTCTTGTCCTTTCCATAGTCACCAGTGATATGCTGACCTGAACCTTGAGAAGGTGCTGAGTGCCATGCAGTTCTGACTTTAATTGTCTCATTTCTGGTCTTCCCCTGCACCCTTTGCTACATACCCCAAAAGAAACACTGGAGGAATTAAGACGCTAGGGTTCCTTTTTCCCCTGTTTTTCAACAAGCTCAAATGCCACTTGCAACAAGGACCCAGCCTCTGCCATGCAGTGGCTCTGCCCTTCTCCCTCCCCCACACATCCTGCTCTTACCTGCTACAATTTGGGCACTGGGGCAGCAAATATTGCCACTGGTACACTGCTGACGTAGAGAGGACACGAGACCCTCCAACTCTTCCAACCTGCTCAGCAGATCCTTGATGTCAGGAGCAGCCGCACAGCCACAAGCCCGGCGGGGTATGTTGATGCGGTGTGTGAACACAATCTGGTTCCCCTCATTCACCGTGTCCTCTGTGTCAGCTTTTCCTGGTTCAACCAGGGGCTTCACGTCTGCATCTCCACTAGCTGAATCCAAGTCCACTGAGCAGAGGGAACCCATGGGCAAGTTAATGTTGTAGACATGGTTAAAGACCACAGGCTGGTTATCCTCTGGCAAAGTGACATTTAACCCTGTCTCCCGCTTCTGCCGGATGATTCTCTTGATGAGCCCACCATTGGCATGATGGTATAGCAAAACTATGATGGCACAGGTCAAAACCTGCATGGGGAGCCCCATGGTGATGTTCAGTTCTTTTGGGACACGGTTGGTTCCTTAATACCGTTTTGATTTCACAGTCTGAAGGAGAATTCGGAGAGTCAGCTTGAACCAAACTGGATTTCTGTTCTTTTCCTTATGTGCTTATCCCCCTATAACAACAATGAAAGTTGCCCAGAATGAGTTATCATGTTACCTCCCAACTAAAGACACACAGTACCAGCCTCAAAGAGAGCAAGAGCACCCCTGCAGACATGGAGAGTCAATCAGCTTCAAGGCACCATACTTGCATTTAAAGAGCAACTCTATCCATCACCTTCTTTGCAAGACCCCTGGTTCACTTGCAAATTGCTTCACATTTTACAACTGAACACACTGAGACATAGAGAATTTGAGAGATTCACTTAAGGCTAGAACAGCAACCCAGGCTGATGAGTCCACGAGTAGACAAAAACTCTATATGTAAATTCCATTGGTAATAGTAGGTGATGAGCATGTATGCAAGAGGTAAGAATCAGGCCTTCTGGAAAAAGTACCGTAAACAGTAAATTTGGGGGCTACTACTGATGGATAAAAGTAAGAAGCAGAACTCATTAAAATGCAAATGCAACAAAAAAAATCAAGATTTCTTTTTAAAATGACAATTGAAATGCTATACTTTGACAACACCCTAGTGAGAATGTAACAATCCCTACATCTTCTCATTCAGCAGCCAAATGGTCTCAGCTTAACAAGCATCAGAAGACATAAGACTAAATTACGTGTCCTTCAGCATGTCACAGCCACTAAGCCAATTTCAAGTGTTTCCCTTTATTTACAATAGGCTTGGGGAAGAGCAGCCAAAGGAAGTGGGGCAGGGGATCAATGTCAAGGCTTATTTTGCAATCCTATGTTTCTTATGTATATTCATGAAGGAATTTGCTTACAGTGATGAAATAAATGAGTATTCAGAAGAAGAGTCTTGCTTATAGATTTTAATATCTTCACAGGGCCATGGAGTCACGCTGATTTATATCTGCTAAATATCCAGCCCATAGTATATATTCAGAGAAATAGATATTTGTTCAAGTTACACTGTGTTGAACGACAGCAATCTTTCTGAAGCACAGGGCTACAGACAGGTGTGCTGGGGAGAAAAGGAGGGTAATTGGAAGAGAAAGAAAGAAAGAAACCAAAAACCCTTTGATACACCTGAGCCCTTCAAGAGAATGAGAAAGCTTCACATTGAGACAGGCGAGAGCAGGTCTTTTTAACAACATGTGACTCCTTTCACCAGGCACCATTTCTCAATGTCTGCTCTTTCATCAGGTACTCATATAGCACCTACTTTTAGTCACAGTCACCTGCCTGGGCCGGAACAGCCCTTCCTGCATCCCATTCTTCTTAGTTCACCTCAACATCTCCCCTTTCCCCAATTTCCAGAGGCAGATTAAAAAAATTAACCTTCTCTTTGCCCTGGATCTTCTTCCTTTCAGAATTAGCTCTTCTCCCAGGTCAAGATCCTCAGAAAGCCTGGTATGCAGGCTAGGCAATCACTCCCTTATAAATGTCATCTTAAGGTTTGTGTTGTTTTCTGCTCCCAGAAAAAATCTTGTTAAATGGATAGATCAGGTGGTTGGGCCTTGACCAGATGCAGGCTCTCTTTCTTTGTTTTGGTAATGGCACAAACAGCCATAAAGACTCTGACACCTAAGCGTTTTACAGCAATAGATAAGTCATCTGGATAAGCGGCTTTCATTTGCATCCCGTAAGTGTAGAGATTAAAATCGTTTCCCCCTGCAATCCCAGCCACTTTTATAACAGGAGGACATCAGTATGGGCAGCACCCATCATACATGTCCATTTTCTGTATGTACAAGGCAGTGTGCCCAAAAAGTGAACTTTATATCTTTGTTACTAGAAAATAAATCAGAACCACATAAGGTGCAGTCTGGTCATATTCTTTGTCTAGTTAACCATTGGACTTTGAATCATTTTTTAGCACTTTCCCCATGTTATTGAACCTAGCCTCTGTGCCAGAAGTCGTCGCCAGATAAATAATATGAATAACAATTAGCAATAGCGGTGGCTCAGACCCAGACACTCCCAATGGTTGGTGAAGTTCAGCACCAGATCTGCAACCCAATTTGTGATGTAGGCCCAACTCCCAGGAGGGCTTAGAGTTACGAGTGCATCCCTACTCTGATAGTGTTTACAACAGGCTTCATGTTTGTGCTTGGGTTCCAGTAAAGTCAGGATTTAAGTAGGTGCTTCAGCCCTTTCTCAACGAACCCTTTCCACTTGAAGATCTCAAAGCATATGTCTACACTGGCAATTTAGGTTGAATTAAGGAGGCTAATTTCAACCTAAATTAGTCCCTGTCCACACTGGACTTTCATTAAGTCAAATTAAGAAATTCCTTAAGTTGACTTAATGAAAGCTTAATTCAAATTAATAAGAACTGCCTGTTAGGTTGAACTAAGCCTGAATTCGACTCCTTAGTTGAACTAAGGATGATGTAGACCTGGATTAACCCTTAGTTCTACTTTCTTAAGGTTGAAGTAAGGGCAGTTAGGTTGAATTAACAAAGAGGACTAAGTTGACAACTTTAAATTGACTTAGTCCATCTTAATTGGATCAAGTTTAGTTCTACTTGAAGTCAAACTTACTATTTCGAATTAACAAAGTCAACCTATCTTTTTCTAGTGTAGACATAGCCAAAGTGTTTTGCAAATGAGGAATGAAGCTGAGATCCCACATACACTGTGCATTTTACCTTGTAACAACAGTTGTTTCCCCGGTTATTTGTAGGTGTTTAGTGTGTCTTGGGAGATGTCAATGTTGTCCCATGTAAAAATATATTATTGTCCAAAATGACAAGATACCGACAGGTAAAAACCTAGCTACATTTAGGAAAAGAAAAGATCAGTAACAGAGTTAAGGCTGGGATATGAAAAGTCGGCTTAGGCAAGTTGATCTGTGACATTCCCTGATGTCCTCTGACTAATGTTAAACTCCGTAGAGTTAAGATGACATTATAGGGATATGTTGACCAGTGGGCATTGCTCATTAGTTTGGAACATACATGGAGGCAAGTAGGTGATCATAAGTAACAGGATTATTAATTTTTTCTGTGATTAGAGCTAAAATCCAGCCTTTAGCATAACTACTCCCACAAGGCCTCACACTACTATAACAGGCTGTTCATTAGATCAAATAACCCAGTTACTGATGCTCCCATACTTGCCCTTGTGCATGTTCCAAACTAATAAACAACACATGCTGGCCAGTGTTATACCCTATAATATCTTCCTACGTCTAACGAGTTTAAGGTTAGTCATAAGACATCCGGAAAGTTGAAGCAAGTCATAGGATCAAATGAAGATTTATTTGAGGTGCGTCAGATCTAATCAGTTAAGGATCTCAGCTGGAGAATGGCGCTGGTTGACTTACTCCCTACTGACATTTTTGACATTGTTTGGGGCCAGTCTGGAAGAAGATTTCTATTCTGTTGTGGACTTTGTGCTTGGCAGCAGAGCACTGGATTTCCATGTGCCTCAACTGATTCAGGTCAGGTATTTTTTGTCTGATCTGAAAAGGCTGGGGAGCTGAGTTACGCACTTGGATCTGAGATCTTTTCTAAACTACCTGGCAACTTCCATATTGTGCCTTATAAATTAGCTATTTTTTGGCTGGAACAACAAAGGGAACATTCCTCCTTTCAAATCCCGCCCTTCAAGCATGTCTGCCCAGCAGCTCAGGCCCTTGTTGACCACCCACGAGCAGACATTTAAAAAGGGGGAGTTGGAAACCACAGCAAGCTGCAGCATTTGCTCTTTGTTTGCTTTCCCCTGATCCCTCTCTGTGCTTCATGTTGCTATGACATCAGCATCTCAAGGTCACAGACACAAATATCCTAAATATTTTCTCTATAAACTTCAAGGGTTGAGATGTTTCACTACATGACAGGTTATAATGATTGCAGCAAAAGTCTGCAAAAGAGGGCCCCGCTGCAACAGCCAAGGGCTAAATCCTGTCCTAATGCTGACAAAATACTTGGCAATGATGAGGTAGCTGGTGTGTTGACACCACAGCCATTCATACTAATAGTGTCTCAGGAGGGAGGATAAAGAAGCAAACAAGACAGGTAGCAGGGTTAATGGACGCCTGTATAAGAAAAAGCCTTAAATATTGGGACAGGCTCCATAAGAATGGGATATCTGGTCACTCTGTTTATTTTTCTGTCTCCACTTGGGATAGCTTCTCGAGTTGCAGTCACATCTTAGGATTGCAATGTAGACATAACTACCTGAATCTTGTAAGTCCTGGTTAGTAATCCAGCTTTTGATCAGTAAATTCTAGTAAAAACACCCATCCTAAATATTCTCTGTGTGTTATTTTTATCACTTATTACCTTAGCTATGGACACAGAACATTCAAAAAATTAGGAATGCAGTCTACGTTTCTATGTGTTTTCATTAAGGATAATAATTAGAGTTCTTAACTAAAATGTAAAGAAACAGGAGAAAAAATTGTTTCTGATTGGGAAAATGATCCCATCTGGATTTCTCCCTCTCTTTCTCTTGTTCAGTAGTCCATGTACTTTGCTGCAGACTGCCTTGAGCTAACATATAGCAGAATTTTGAAATATATTCACCAGAATACAAAATACATTCAAGACATAATTCCCCCTTGGGGTCTACACTGTGGGCTAGATATGGCTTAGTCTACATTTGTTTTGGACATAGGCATTTCACTGATGTAACTCAGAATTTCTGTAAGGAACTGATGCAGTGTGTAAGGACCAGGATTTTGGCCTATAGCAATGAAAAGAAGAGGAAGAAGAAGGAAAAAAAGAAGAAGAAAAGAAATCTATATTGCACAGGAATACAAGGCAGGATATTTTCTAAGCAGACCACCTTTACAGAGCTGCTGTTCTTTAGGGCTAGATATGAGTAAACCTGAACTAGTATTTCAATCTCTGGTTAAAATGGATACGCCAGATAAGAGCTCTTGGAATATCCTGACAAAGAGACAACAGTTTAGAGCACCTAGCCTGAATCAAAGACTAATGTTAGATATTTTTACACTGGTTCTGATTTTCTCTGACACCATTGTTACAGTAGTATTGCTCTGCTCATTTCAAAGTTCAAGACAGACCATTGCTCCCAAAGCTGACAACATTGCTTAACTGATCAAAGTAATTCTCTTTACTTCATACCCAGAGTCAGATTTTCCTGGCCTGGGGCAAAATTTCCAAAAGCACCTTAGTGAATTACAGAATAATTCCTATTGACTTTAATTCATAAGCCAACAGAGCTTTTGAAAATGTTACTAATGTCCATGAGAGGCAACTAATACACTAGGACTGAAGACACAGGAGGAGTTAAAACACAATCCTGTATCTGAAAAGCTCTCTCTCTGTACTTGTATGTTGAAGATAGTGCATAAAAGAATTGATAATATGGTTGTTGGGGCAGTAGCTTGTCACAGCGACTAGCTGTGGGTCACTGAAGAGAGTTTTGTTTGTTCAAGGAAGCTAAAAGATTAAGTGCTACAGTAACCTAACCTAGAAGTTACAACAGCCTAAAGTTATAATCTGAGCATCACATATGGTTATAACCTTGGACATACTCTTGAGAAATTAAGTGAATTGCAGCCAGGCGTTCATAATACAGAGCAGAAGCTATGACCAGACCTGGGTTTTAAATCTAGGCAGAGGGAACTCTATAGCAACAATTAACATGCCCCTGGGCCAACTGAGGCAACGAAGGACTGACTGTAGAGGCAGCAGATTTAGTCTCTGGTGGATGATGAAGCTACTTGAATCAGTTTCAAACCAGCTCTTCTGGCTGACTCAGAACTACTGTAGATAGGGTTTTGAAGGAAATATGTACACCTCCCATGAAAGAACAACTTAACATTTGATGATTGTCGGAAAAGAAATAGGGAAAATTCCTGCAGAAACACTCCATAAGATATTAATCACAATCAATGAATAAACAATACTTTAATATATAGTGGAAGGCCAAGAAACTCCCAATAATAATAATAATAGTGGTGGCTGTTGTAGTACTTTTCTTTTACATAGTAACACCTTACACCCAAGGTTCTCAACACAGCTTATTTTTGTGGTTGTTGAAAGCTGAATTTTTTTCCACTTTTTTTAAAAGCATCAAAAATGTATTTTTAAAGTGAAAAATGGAATACAATATTCACAGATCACAGGAGTCCTGATTCCTGGTGAATGCTAAGGGAAGACAATCTATTAATACTTTCCAAAAGAGAAACTTGCTGGAAGCTACCAGGTGTGAGAAGGGAAATTAATGATCTCATAGCTTGTACTTCTACTATGTCTTTTAGTTCATACTGTAAATTCAGAAGTAGTAGCAGAACCACTAGATGAGTTATAGGTATATGACTATGTAAGTACGCAATCAAGAATGCTGTGTGGCTTCATAATCATGACATATTGCCGTG
This sequence comes from Podocnemis expansa, assembly GCA_007922195.1. NCBI lineage: Eukaryota > Metazoa > Chordata > Testudines > Podocnemididae > Podocnemis > Podocnemis expansa. The sequence continues at coordinate 6,210,034 of ML682047.1, forward strand.
GTGGGGAACAGTAGGTGGTAACAAACTCCTCTGTGGTGCCTGCCCTGAAGACACCTACCATGTTACAATGTGGAAAATAAATTTACAGATGTGCACATAATCACACATGTGCAAATATTTTGACACTTTCACCATCCCAGGAGGATGGGAATTAATAGTATTCACATATTGTCTATTTCTTCATGTCTTTTTCAAACCTAGAGTGGAAATATTAGGCTAGATCATGGGTCAGCAACTTGAAAAGTAAGAAAAGCCATTTTTTAAAAAAATCCATAAGTCTTTTGAGAGCCACAGTGCATGTAGCTTTCTGGTGGTGGGTCAGGGCGCCTGCTGCAGAGTCCCCTGTTTGGGGGAGAGGGAGCCCTGAACCAGAAGCGGGCTCCCTCCAGGGTCCCCCAGGGGTGGGGGGGAGCCCAAAGCCTGGCACAGGCCGCCCACAGGATCCCTCAGTGGCAAGAAGGGGCCCAGAGCTGGGAGCTGCAAAAAGGCTGCTGACGAGCCACAGGCAGCATTTGAGCCACAGGATACAGACCTCCAGGCTAGATCTTCACATGGCATAGATCTGGTTTCAATATTCTGTGGCACCTATTGGCAGAGGAGACATAAAATGCTGCAATTTGTACTCAGGTAACCTCTAATTTCATAGCAGCCCTCTAAGGACTGTTATGAGTCTAGAGATGACAACTCAGGGCTTTTCAAATGTGCACCAGAGGCTAATTTGGCTTTCAGGTACCTCCCAGGATTGGGATGCATAGAAATAGCCAAATGTGTGCACTGGTGTCACTATTTTGTGGTGCCCTCATCTTGGTCTCTTCCCACAGGACAGAACTGATCATATACCAGGAATTGCATATTGACAAATTCCAAAGGGGCAGCTGTGTCAGTCTAGTTCAGCAAAACAGACAAGGTCTGTGGCACTTTTGAAGACTAACAAATTAATTTATCGCACGAGCTTTCATGGGAGAAAATCCCGCTTCGTCAACTATCTGATGAAGTGGGATTTTCTCCACAAAAGCTCATGTGATAAATATAGTCTTTAAAAGTGCCACAGGACTCCTTAAAAAAGTCCTGTGATACTTTAAAGACTAACAAAGTTTTTTGGGCATAAGCTTTTGTGGGCTCTAAAAAACTTTGTCAGATGCATATTTCCTTGCTACTGCTGCTGAACAGTTGAACTTTGACAAATGCATCTTTCATGCCAAACAGCCCAAGAAGCAGTAGGAGATCTTCAGCGCAAAGTAAACTATGTGAAACCACTCCAGGGAACAAACATGATTGTTGTAAATAAAGCAAGGAGACCTGTGGCACTTAAAGACTAACAGACTTATTTATCACATGAACTTTCATGGGAGAAAATCCCATTTCATCAGCTGCTTTGAAGATGGGGGAACTTATGGTCCTTGACTCCCTAACCTGCAGCCTTCCAAGAGTGCTGGGGGACCATCAAAGCAAAACCACGGCATCTTTTCCGTTGGCTTCCATCTGATTTGTTCTGAAGGAGACGGCTTTTAAGGATGACTCAAGCCACTTCAGAAACTCTTAATGAGTTATGGGCTTTGAGGTTGTACTGAAGTTGCATGGAGTCAAGTTTTCCAATAACTCAGCTCCCAACAGTTCCCAGTGTTTCTGGATGCTGAGTTTAAAAAAAAAAATGCAAGAATTAGTCCTTCTACCCTATGGGAAACTCCTATACTCTAGGAAAGAAAAAGGGATAGTAAGCAGCAGCAAAGAGAAATAATGATTTTCTCACTCACAAAAGTTCTACCTATCCATAACCAACAATTTATCCAGAGTAGTTCTTGGTTCTTTGTACTGAAACTGGACCACATGAAGAGGTTTATGAATTTTCCACCTCCTACAGCCTCTTGGCCCTAGTCCCTTGGCTCAGATGCTAGAGCCTCATTGTTTAGATCTACACAGGTTGAGTTCTGCCTCTGAGGTCAGGTTTCCCCAACAGTCATCGAGTATCTCACTTTGGTGTTTTTAATAGCACCCACCAAATAAGATCTAAAAAGATATTTGCTCCCTTTTTGGAAAATAAAAAGAGAGAGAAACCAGAATGAAAATCCCAGCTGCAAAGAATCCAAGATTGTGGATCCAGATCCAGTGGTGCCTTTGCTTCTAATGGACAGAAAGTGAAAGCCTGAATCAGAAGGTCTTCAAAACTTAGCTCCAAATGTGTAAGTTGAATCCATCTCTAGGAATGCAGTGTAAGACATGCATTTGCCAAAAGGGTATCACTTTGAAGACAAGTTTATAAAGAACAAAACAGGTGGAGCGAGCGCTTTCTGGTGTTTTGCTTATCAAAACACCACATCAGACGCTGTTGTATTAAAATGCAAGTGGCAGCCAGTTGGAAGGAAATGATATTTTCCCATTTTAGACAAGTCATGGGCCATTATGTTACCATGTGTCATCTTGGCTTAAGCCCTAAATCAGCCAACACTTTCTGATGCGGTGACCCATTTGTGAGATAATGAGTCAAAAGCATTGCCGTGGGCGGTGATTTTCATTAGGTGCCACACGGCTGATCTAGCCACATCAGACAGGATGCATGAAAAGTTTGGCCTAGCATCTTCGTGGTTATACAAGCAGAAAAGTAGGACGTGCAGAATCCAAGAAACTTAGCTCTTAGCCAGCCCCAGGCACTGCCATGGGATGAAGACACAGGGAGACGAGGAAAATGGAGGAAAAAAAGCTGTAAAGAATGAGTGAAAATTTCATTTACTTCACTAAAGGGACATCAACTCTGAAACTACAAGGGTCTGTGGGTCCTTAATTCCTGTTATTACTAGAATATTTCAAGGGTGCCCAGAGGCCTCATGAGAGAGTTCCCTGTTCCAAACAGCTTGTAGTCACAATAGATAAGAAAACTATTATTACTCCCATTTGGAAGGTGGAAATGGAGGCCCAGAGAGACCTAGATTCTGTCTACACTGCTCTCCAGTTTGTGGGGGTGTGAACTGCAGCACACGTCAAAGAGCTGGCCTGTAACTCCCCTGTGTGGGTGCTGTGGGCACAAACGTAAAGGTCCATAGCTTGCACTGCTAGTCCTTCACAAACAGGACTATTAGCCTGAGCCAAGCACCTTTAAGTTTGTGCCCAGAGCATCCACACAAGGGTGTTAGAAAGCAGTACTTTGGTGTATGCAGCAGTTCACGCCCTGTAGTGGAAATTGCTGATGTACCAAAGGCAATAAGACTGATCTCTGGCAAAACTAGACATGAACCCAGCTGTCATGAATCTTACGCCGGTACCTTAAACACAAAACCACCCTTTCTGTCTTACAACTGAGTTCTCAGATTCCTACAGGAGGAACTCAATGCCACAGTATCAAATCTGAGTTCTACCGTTCCATTTTCTCATTCTTGCCTTTACAACTTCAAGAGCTGTGACTTGATGGGCAAATCACAAGCATTTGATGGGGACAAGTATCTACAGTGAAGGGCTTTGGCTACATCCTGCAGCCATTAGTGTTTCATCTCGCTTTGGCACTGCTCTTACATGGCCATATTTACAAAGGCCCTCCTTAACGCCTCCCAGATCTTGTCCATTTGCCATAGACAGAGTGGAAACTGATTTGCACCTTGAATGCGGGGTTCACTTTTGTGCAGCAAAGAAGGGCTTTTAGGTGCAAAATGCATTAACACTAAATTCTGATTGTGCAGTGTATTCAATGATAGGCCCATGGACTGATACTGGTCCCTGAGATCTGACTGAGAGAGTTTAGGAAGGCAGCAAGTTGGACCCTGCTATCCAAAAAGTTGAGAAACACTGTATTGGTGCACTTAAGATAAACAAAGCAAGTAGTTGAAGGTTATAAATTAGCTCTGAGCTTATACGGCTCCAGGGGCCAAACCCAGCCTCCATATCAGACAGTAGCAACATAATAGCAATACACAAACACTTTTTGACCTCGTCCTGTACTGAGCACAGCTGACTAGGACCTGATGATTAAGCTCCTAAGTCCCTGTATTGGATGTATTTGTCCTTCCTAGCACTGGGATGTATTTGTCCTCACAGTTCTTTGACACTTGGTTCCCCCTAAGGGAAAAGGCAGAAAAGTTTTAGGCACCCAACTCTGGATTTCGATTAGGGGGTTAAGCAGTTAGCTGTTCTTTTGGCTGCTGAAACTACCCGCCCCCCCATCAATAAGCTTCAGTTTTTAATACTTCATATAATTTGGTAGCCACTGTCTTTGGAAAGTTATTCCTCTCTCTGATGGTCATTTTTGTTCCATCAAGACTTAAAGTCACTGTGGCATCTTAAAGACCAACAAATTTCTTTCAGGGAGACGCTTTTATGGGCTGCAACCCACTTTGTCAGATGCATGGTGCATCTGATGAAGTGGCTTGGAGCCCACAAAAGTCAGTGTCCAAAGAAATTTGTTGAAGTGCCGCAGGACTCTTGTTTTTGTTGTATACAGACTAACACGGCTACCTCTCTGGAACTTTTCACTTTTTCCTACATTTCTTGGGCGTTTTCTTCCCCTGGAACAATTTATTGTGATGGCTACCATGGAATCACTGTACAGTTTCTGGTTAACAGCTCCTACTGTGTATCATCCTTGAAACGAACCATTTAGATTATTATTAGCCTCTATTCCTCACATCTGGGATGAAAAGCGCCACGTGGAGAAGACTTTGCCAAGGGTGGTTTGGAAGGAGTTTAAATTAAATGCTCGGTGTATGATTTTGAACACAGAAGAGGCTGGTCTTACAAAGACATCAGCATGACATTTCCATAAAGGGGATGAAAAAAAAGTGAAACCATAACCAATGAGAGAAATTATAGTAAATCCTGAGTGATAACACAGAAAAGGATCCCCCTGAGAGACCTAACTTGCTGTAGTACAGCAACAATTTCTAGTAAAATAGAATCTATTATTGCATCTAAACCACTATTTTCAGGAGGTCTGTAGTCTCTACTGTAGAAACTCATCCTAGGCTTATCCTTGTCATTCAAGATCCCAGACAGAGAACATAGATGTCCAAATTAAACAGTCGGTTTGGCCTTTTTTTCAGTAAATGAGTGCCAAGGCAGTTTATAGATGAGAGAAGGTTTCTTTCCAACAGTAACAGCACAGAAATTATCTTCAAATCAGTACAGTATTAGATTTGATGAGTGGTTACCATAGCACTAAAGTGGAAAATAAAGCCAACAGGCCAAGATACATGGGTAAAAAAATGACAGTAGAAAATGTGCAATAAATAGATTTCATAAAGGCTTTTAGTGGATGCTTCTTTCGGACTCCATGGCTGTTGGTGAGCATCCCAGATAAATTCAGTCTGACATCTTAGCATTCCATCACTTTCTCTGAATTCAGAGGAAGGTTGATTTGGGAGATAAAGCACTACACCAGGACTCAGCAGATTTTGGTTTCTTCCTGATTTCTAGCACAACATTGTACACATATGTTGGGTGGGATTTCCAAAGAAGCCTAAGGGAGTTAGGCACATAAATCCCATTGAATATGAATGAAAATTGGTTGCCAGACTCTCTAGCATTCTTTGAAATGTCTGAAGTTTCATAGCTCCATGGCTCAGTTCCCTACCTGTGCAATACAAATGAAACTGCTTAGCTCAGGGACAATTTCTTTCCACCTGCATGGACAGCACCTGGCACAATAGGACTTTGATCTCAATGGAGAGGCCTCTAGATGCTGGGGAACCACACTGGGTCTTGGAGCAACTCCAGGGAGTGACAAAAGGGTTAATAATCTTCAGGATGCACCGACTGAATAGGTAGTTAATGCAGAACATTAGACCAGTGGGACAGAAGGTAAATGAGATGTGTTTGGAAAACAGATCCCCTGATAGTTATTTCAGCCTTGAAATTCACTACCATGGTGTTTAAAGCTGCTGGCTATAGGATACCCTTGTTAACACCTGGCCTACGTAATTATTTATAGAATGGGCAAGAATGCTTCCTTTGGAGCCATTCCAGCAGCCAGACAGAGACAGAGGAAATTTAACAACAAATCAGTTACGATTCAATTCAGACAAGCCTAGCAGAGGGACTCCATGCGGCAATGTAGGAGATCTCTGTTTGGATACTGTTCTGCATCCAGCACAACACCCCAGGGCCAGAGTGTTGGAGGAACACAGACAACTCCCCAACAGGAGAGACGGGCTGGGGACGGAGGAGGATTTCCTTCCCCTTTCCAACAACTGTAGCTGCTTGAAGGGTAGCATTCTGCCCACATTAGTCCCACGAGGAGCCTGTACAGAGTCAGAACCTTTAGGGTAGCCTGGCCTTTGCCCGCCATAAGGAGGGCAGCTGTGATGGGGCATGAAGGAATCCAGGCTGGAGGTGTACAGTCCATTGCACAGGCAAATACACCTGCACATGAAACTCCAACAGCAGCAGCAGCAGCACTGTCCTGCTGTCCCCACGTCATAGCTCAAACTACCCGAACTGCAGGTTTTCCACCTCTCTGGAGTCAGCCCTCTGTAATTCTGCCTGATTCTATGAAGACAAAGGTTGGGGAGATAAATTTCATACTTCAATCTAAGGTCATTCTTGCCTGCTCTTGCCCAACTGAGCATGGAACGGAGAGGCACATGCCGGGAGACAGTTACTGGGCACAGTCCCAATCCTCACGATCTAGGAGTGTAAGGATCATTCCATCTAGTGCCTATGGCAACCCTAAGGAGTTCGAAGCAGGGGAGAAGAGAATGAGGGTGGAGATACATGCCCAGGGCCTCTGTGCACCACCCAGCGGAAAAGACGCTGCAGCTGCATCCTTCCAAAAGATGAGGCAGCAATTTCTGGCTCCAGCCAGGCAGGAAGCATATCAGATATAAATCCTCTGGGTGAAGCGACTGGATAGCGTGACTCTGCGGTACACCCTACTGGAAACTGCAGGTTAAAGCCACACTTTAGCCCTAAGGTTTTTTTGGACCTCCCCTTGCTCCTAAAGTAAACTCACAGGAATGACTTTGGTAACAACAAATCATCACCAGCTCGCGTGTGTAGGGCTGATTCTGTGGCCTCTCACTCAAGCAGCACCCCCAGGAAAGTTAACAGAACAAGGACCTGCAGAGCTCTTTATTGTGACAATATGCAATGAGTTGAACAGCTCTGGGAGAAAAGCATGAGCTGATCCTTGCATCTCCAGCCTGCTCTTGGCTTGGTTCAGCCCACTAAGGCTATTTAAACAATTGGTTTGCATCTAATGTTTATGTTAAGAAGCATCCAATGTGGCATTACGTAAGAGTTATATTTAGGTATCTACACTGGGTCTCATTTTTAAAGGCAGGAATCAGCAAGCTTCTAATAACTGTTCTCTGGTGCCACTGGAATTATGACCAATTAAGTGAGCTTTGGATAAATAGAGATAATCTGCGACTGACTTGGGCCCATAGTTCAGAATTAGTCACTCTGCACTCATGCCTCAGTGTTTGATCTTTCACGTAATGCATTACTAATCATGTGTAATTAGAGCTAAATAAAAGAGATGTGTCATTCTGTGTTACTTCATTAAAAGGAGATGGCAGATACATTGCTTCCCAATGTTTTTCTGGGCTTCCGGCTACTCAGTAACTGGTTCATACCAAATATGCCTCCAGCTTGCAGCATCGTGGGATGTCGCCATTCCATTTCATCATGCTGTATCTAGCCAAGCACTGAGGTAGGGTCCATTGCTATAAAAACCCGTTGTCCCTGTTCTTAATGACACTTGTCCCACAAAGGCTCTATGGTAGCACCTAGACCAGCATGGGTGCTCAGCATGCCATTCCCCTCTTATTCACTCCTAAGTGCCAAGAAAAATCTGGGTCCTTATATCCAAAGGTTGGGGTTTTCCAAGCCCCTGGAGAATTGAGATACACTGTTGGCATCCACATACCTTAGACTGCTTGGAAGAATCTCAGCCACATTGTACAAGAGCCAGTGGACCCTAGTCCCGACAGCAGCTCACACAGGCAATAAGGCAGGACCCTGACTTTACTTGTCTCTCCTCCCCACTCCTCAGTATGTTGGAGGAGCAGATGCAGCACCCTGGAAAAGGAGTAACTGCTGCTGCTGAAGTGCACGACCCATGCATGCGTGGAAGTATCGAGCCTCATGGTTTGATGTTCCAACCAACTGTAGCAAGGAGCTGTGGTCGCCGTCAGAACCTGGGCCTGAGGAAGGGCCTGAACGCCCTCCCTGGTGAGACTGGGGAACTACAGGGCTCAGGATCTGGAAGCAGAAGGGCGGGGCCTGGCCAGGAAAGGGAAGTATAAAAGCCCAGGCTGGGAGCTCAGTTGGTGCTGAGTTGCCAAAGAAGAAGGATGTGCTTGCCTGGAGGCAGTGAGCCAGAGGAGGCCAGGCCCAGACCTGATGGCTGACCCTGTCCTCCCTGGTTGGCCAGCCCTATGGCCCATCCAGCCTCCCTGGGCCTGGTGACTGGGAGGGGAACCCAGAGGTGGTGGACTGGGGAGGGTGCTCCAATGCCCGCTGGACCTGCAAGTGGGCTACCCTCTGCAGAGGCTGACCTGGGGCTAGGGGAAGCAGAGGATCCTGAGACCTACAGTCCCTGCAGCCTAGAGGAGCTTCTGTCAGCTGAGGAAGAGGAGCCACTTCTGGCATGTGGACCCCCAAACCTGGAGGAGTTGCCCCTTGCTGATGAGCCAGAAGAGTTCCTGGACCTGCCAGCCATGGACAGAGAGGGTTTCGGTGGGATCCCACAGGCCATCTACCCCAGGGACACAGAGATGTGCTACTCGCTGTGGAACCAGGTACCTGAACCCTGGGGTGGGAGGAAGGAGCCCAGGGAGAGTGGATTGCAGTGCGACCATGCATGTGACCATGTTGTGGCAGGAGGCCTGCTGGCCCAGTGACTGGACTTGTGGTCACTGGTAGGGCCCTGGGCTGGGATGCAGTGAAAATGAGTGGGCCTGTGTCCCCCTTTTCACCCCCTTTCTTACTTAACCACATGGGATGATGGACCACCGAGCCTGAGCTGTTACAAGGTGTTTGAGGTATCCTTGGCCCTTTGGGCTGGCTATTGCACCCAGTAGAGCTATTGACTTTGCGCCTGCCAGCCCCGCCTAGGGACCAGGGCTATAGACTTTGTGCCTGCCCACCCTGCCTCAGGGCCGGGGCTATCGACTTTGTAGTTAGGACTTGAAGAGTTCCAAGAGAGGAACCGTGTGGAAAAGAGATGAGGGACCCACTGCCTGGAGGGGGCCTAGACTAGAGCAATTCTCCAAGGAGACCAACAGGGGCATCCTCCAGGCAGACCGGGTGGCCCTGACTTCTACACAGCCAAATCAACAAGGGCCTGTTAGGCCTCTAGGAACTGCAACTCCAACAAGGCAATGGCTCTAGGCCCAGGTCCAGTGAGAAGCCTGTTAATGCATGGCAAGGAATCCAGCTAGAGAGAGCTGACTCTTGTTTTGCATTGTTGTGCATGTTTCATCTCAGCAACTGGGGAAGAAATTGGCAAAGCCATTTCCCTGGCTGGGGAGGATGGTGAGAATAAATGAGCTTCCTTCTTGCAAAGCAAGCCTATCATTTACTTTAGGTGCTCAACCTAGTCTGAATTCATGTGCTAGAGTAATCCTGGCTATGAAGTCATATGTTCCACTGAAGGGTCTTTGTGCCTCTGCCTCAGTTAGCACCTCTTTGTTATCAAGCATCTGATTCAACTCACAAAAGCATAGTCTTTAAAAAAAAAAAAGGCTTATGAAGAATCAAGAAGAGAATAAATAATTGGCTTGTCTTTTCCTTACTGTGTTTTCAGCATTGGGAAAGAGCAATCTGGTAGGAAAGGGGACACAGGAAAAAGTTGCAACGTTCACAGATGCTCACAAATCCTCATCAACTTTAGGGTTTCCTAAGTGTCCATAAGAGTAGCCAATCATAATGATTTACATTTATATAGCATATTTCCACTTGAAGGATCCCAATACACTTTCCAGGTTGCGCACACATTATAGAAGTCATTCCACACCACCACTGAAATGAACTTACCACTGGCCGGGATTTCAACAGTCCTTCTGCACTCACGGAACCTTGATTTAAAACTAAGGGGGCTTGGGTGGGTTTTGAGGTTGGCAAACTGCAATTTGCCCAACCTGTGCTTTGAGCTAAACAAGATTAGCACATCTCCTCTCTCATTGAAATGAGACCTGGGTGAATAAAGGATTGTTCCAGTTTTGAAGTCAAAAAATAGTTTCAAATCAGACCAAATGTGAAAATTTCCAAATATTTCAGCAAACTGGGGGGCATGGAGGGAGTTTTGGATCAAATGAAATATTCACTGTCAATTATTGGAAATACTTCTGGCATTCTTAAAATAAAAAATCAAGGGGAAATTTTAAATGAAAAGTCACTTATTTCCTCCCCCCACCAAAATAGTATTTTTAAATTTTTAGAATTGTTTGCTTGACTTTCTGTAGACTACTGAGCAGACCCAGAACAAATTTACAAAATGCTTTGGTGTTGCCACATCTGTAGTTTCCAACCAACCAAAGAATTTCAGATGAGAAACTTCCCCTCTGTCACTGAAACCTTGTATCTCAGATGACTTTTCCTATAGAAGTGCCCTTTAGCACCATGCTGGAGACTGCACTAATTATCAGAGAGAAGAGAGAACTATTCTGAATTGCTGATATCGTACTTTGCCTTCAAGAACTCCTAAGTCTTTTAATCAGGTCTGGCCATGCTTAGCTGATGAGGTCTAACAGGATCAGAGTCCCAAACAGTGCAGAAAGTAGTAATTTTACTGTCTTTCACACAAGAGGATTTAGGACAAAGACTCTGGGAGGGTAAAAGACATCTGCTGTTAGACATCTGCACTTAATAGAAATGTGCCACTTTGCATCCATAATTTGCTGTTACCTTTGGTCTTTATTGGAAAAACAGAGTTCACTTTCCTAGCTTCTGTGTTTAATTTATGGTTTTCTTCCTGTCCTTGCTGTGATATCAGAGCATCTAATTAGGAAGTGAGCAGATAGTGTCTGGAGGCGATCAAGCACCTACTGAATTATAGGCCCCATATTTTTTCACAGTGCCACTTTGCTGTCACTATAATGGCAGCTATAGCAGCACCCTACCACTTGTTCTATTCTAAATAGAAGTGGCAAAGGCCCAGAGCCCCATAGTCACAGAGCACTGATGGATGTTGTCAATCTCACAATTATACCGGGTGGCTTGGGACAGCTGGAGTTCTCTGAGTCAGTTTCTGGAGATGGTTGGTTAAATGGACATCTCAGCTTTTATTTAAACAAAGGAAGCTTTCATCCCTCATGATTGCAGAGGTAAAGCTCAAACTGGAAGCTAAATAAAAACACCACTTTGGCATAAAATTAGATTTTTTTTTTTTAATTTCATGACTAGGAGTCTGGGGGGGGGGGCTGGGTGGAGGGATGCTTTGGGATTGTTGAATGTTAGGGGGTTGACAGTACTGAACTGAGCTCAGATTTTATCAAGCTCTTGTAAAGGGAGAGGATAAGGGGATCAACAAAATTTGCTAGGTAGGAGATGGCACATCCACCCTGCAGTCACGTCTCCATCCTTATCTTCAAGATGCTCAGTAGCCAGAATCTAGAATATCTGAAACTCCAGGACAAAGACCATATTCCGGTACAGTCAAACTCTCCATTATTTGGGAGGAGCTCAGAGCATGAAGAAAATGAAAAGGGAACCATTATCTACCCCTTCACATAACACAAGAACAATGGGCCATCTCAAAAATTACCAGGCAGCAGGTTTAAAGCAAATATTAGGAAGGACTTCTTCATACAACACACAGTCCAACAGGTAGATCTTATTGACAAGGGATGTTTTGAAGGCCCAAATTATAAATGAGTTTAAAAAAAGGAATTAGATAAATACATGGAGAATAGGTCTGTCAATGGCTATTAGCCAAGGTGATCAGAGATGCAACTCCATATTCTAGATGTTGCATCTCCAGGGCTGCAACATCTAGAAGAGAATAAGGCAGTAAGTAATAGTCAGCATGGATTTGTCAAGAACAAATTGTGTTTCGTCTCATCAGACCAAAAAAGAAAATTTCCAAACATTTCAGCAAATTGGGGGTCATGGGGAGAGTTTTGGATCAAATGAAATATTCAGTGTCAATCATTGGAAATACTTCCAAACCAACCTGACAGCTTTCTATGACAAGGTAACAAGCCTTGTGCATAGAGGGGAAGCAGCAGATGTGATCTATCTAGACTTTATTAAGGCTGTTGGTATGGTTTTCCATCACCTTCTCATTAACAAACAAGGGAAGTACAACCTGGATGGAGCTACAATAAGATGGGTGCAAAACTGGGTAGTTAACAGCTCCCAGAGACAAACAGGACAGTGGCTGTGCAAAAGAATAAATGAACACGTCTGACATCAGAAATCCCAACATTCAAAAACCAATAGGGGAACACTTCAATCTCCCTGCTTACTCCATTGATGATTTGTTGTACAGAACCAGAATTCATATGCAGATTTGACACCCATTGCCTGAAGATTAAAGAAGGACTAGGGTTTTTTCTTTTAATTGCAATAGGTGATTTGACTTCACCTTCCTCTATATACTGTTCCCCAAAAGCAAGGTTGTACTTCTTCAGTAAAAAAACAACAAGCAGTTGTGTGGCACTTTAAGACTAACAGATTTATTTTAGTCTTAAAGTGCCACACAACTGCTTGTTGTTTTTTTACTGGACTAGACTAACACGGCTATCCCTTTGGAAACTGTACTTCTTCAGCCTGTCTGCTCTGACAAATACAGAGCAATGTAGACATTTCACATCCACACCCACAATTGCACTAACTGTTCTTGGGAGTTGGAGAGGAGGAAAAGAGAGAGATTAACCACGTGATGCACTGGTCATGTGGTTTAATACACTCAAATGCTCCTCCGCCTCAAAGTACTTCAGTGATTTAAGCACCTACAGCCATTTTCTAACGCAACCTACAGCCCAATTTTCCAAAGTATTTAGGCACCAAGGTACCAAGTAGCTTAGTAGGATATTTGAAGGGGCAGGACACCTAAATCCTACATCTGGACACTTTCGAAAATTCCACTAGGCAGCTCTCTGCATCTAAATGCCTTTAAGACCCTGGTCTTAGATCTCAAGAACTTTCTCAGTTGGCTCATTGTCCAGTCCCCATTTTGTTTCTCCTCACTTTTTGGAGCACCCGTGCCTATGGTTCCAAGGTGAGATGAAGCAAGCAGCTTGAAGAAGAGAGGTTTTATGTACCCAGATGTCTAGATTCTAATTTCACTGCATTGTTTTGGCATGTCAAAAAGTCTCGCTTTTCTGACCAATTGCTTTGGTTCAATTGGTGAAAACCACAATAATCCCACTGACTTCAGCACATCATCAGCGACATTTTCAGCTGTAAGTTCCCCATCTTCAAAGCATCTGATGAAATGGGATTTTCCCCCACAAAAGCTCATGTGATAAATAAATTTTATTATTCTTTAAAAGTGCCACAGGACCCCTTATTTTCAGTTGTGAATCTGTCCTCCTTTAAAAAAAAATTCCTCTTCACCCCTCACCCCCAATTTCTAGATGAGACACAATGTGGGGTAGTTCCTCAGCTGATGTGAATGGGCATAGCTCTACTAAGGTCAATGGAAATACTGATTTATTCCCAGGGAAGAGATGGCCCCAACTGTTTAAACTACTCTCTGTTCTTCACTGGCTTCAGTTCTATAAATCAGAAAATTAAAATGCAGCTGCAATTAAAAACAAAAAAACCCCACAAATTTTGTAAATTAAGGATCCCTTCCAAATGGACAACACACAGACTTGTATCTTGGCCTGAACTCTGAGCTAAACTTTAAGAATGAATATTCTCTTTGGAATGGTTTTCGCTCCTTATACATCTTAAATAACACATCATGAGCCTATACTCAAGTGGTTTGTTTTCTATTAAACATGCTACATGTGCAGGAGAGAAACCATCCTGTAGCCTTGCCCATATGGCGTCCATACATCTGCAGTGACGCATGGAGTGGCGTGCAGGGCAGGGACGCATTTCTGCTGTAAAATGAAAGAGAAATTGGAGGTGAACTGACACGCAGTGCTGCTAAAGAAAAATGTTAACCTTCAAGTTGAAGTTAGAGGGTGGAGTGATGCAGAGACCCCTTATGTCATTGTAAAGATAAAACCTCAGCTGACCTCACAAGTGAACTGAATTGACCAGAGTCAGACCAGCTACAATTATTCAACAGTCTAGGCAAGAGCTTCCCAGCTACAAGTCTGCAATTAGGATATTCCTCAATCATAACCAGAGAAACAAAGCTGGCCCTATAACTTCAGTGGCTAGTGTCCCCAGGCAGCTATGAATTCAGCATGGTTTGCCAAAAACATGCTTCAGCCCTAGGTTAGTCACAGTGTGGTGTAGTGGTCAGAACAAGGGATTCCTGGCTTCTCTATGGGTTTGTCTACAGTGAAGGCTCTGTTAAATCGACTTGCTGTGTCCACGTTGAAACAACTGTTGACTGCCTGTGTCCACACTGGCAGGTGCTAGGTTGATGGAGGTGTAGTGTCTCATAGGTAGCTGGAAGCCAGTTAGGTCGACATAAAGGCTTTCCCCATCTACATTAGCTTAAGTCCACTTAAGTTCAATTTATGTGTTAAGTTGACCTTAAGAGGTGGTGTTATTAAGTCGACCTAAGGAAGTGCTTGTCAGCTTAGTAAAAGCCCAGCATGGTCACAGGGGTATGTAGGTTGACTTAACCTTCCTTAAGTCAACCCAAGGCTCCAGTGTAGACGTACTCCATTATAGACATCCACACCACCATGAAATTTAACCAGTGTGCCTCAGTTTGCCCATTTACAACTTTTCATAGGGGAAATGTGGCTCAGTGAAGGTATGTTTGTGACGTGCAATGGCCAGCACAGATGAAAAGCATTGTAGAATTCCTCGGATCTCAGTAATTACAATATTCAGGAACACCCCAGCAATGCTAATAATTAAAGACAACAGAATCATCAGTGTCTGATTCCCCAGATAGGACATGGGGTAGAAAGAAAACCCAGCCTATAGATAAAAGATATTTCCCTAATTCAAGGACAAACAAAAAACCAATAAACAGGATACCATTACACTGAGAATTTCTAATGGAACAATAGTAGGTTGAAGACTTTGTCTAAAGCCAGCATATGTTCAGCAGACCACCAAAACAAGATGAACATGTGGAAATAAGCAATAACGATACAGCCCTATAGCATTTGGGGATACTTTGTAGCTGGAACAAACTCCAGACTTTGCATTTTGAGCTAATATTTTGCATTTCCACAATGCCTTTCATCTCGAGAATCCACACTCTCTGGACAGTCTGAACACACGAACAATTTCACGTGCGTGTGCACCCATACTCACAAAATGCACCCTTGCTCTATAGGGAAACATCTCATCTGTTTAACAACATCGCTGTAGTGACGTTACATCAGCTGTTTGTTTCATGCTTTAGGCCAGAAGTGAAGAAGAACAGGCAGTTGAAACTGCCCAGGGATTTTCATGCAGGCAATGAGACACAATCTGAATGGTTTTAAAGGACTGATAGATGGAAAGTTGCAATGATGATGGGAAGTGATGGGAGAGCTAACCCGATCCTTCTCGTTCAACTGTGGGAAATGTGCCCCTGCCTCAAAAGCAGCACTGGTTAGCAGGATATCCAACCCATGCATGAACTTGGTTTTTTCACAGTGCTTGGGTATTTGAGCATCATTTTCTGGAAACAGGAACTCACAAAACAAGCGATTCAGTGGGGAGCTTTTGAGCTACATTCAGAATCCTGGCAGGGTGTAAAGTACTCGGCCAAGTAGCACAATTTGCTACAAATGTGAGTAAAATAAAATAAAAGGGGGACTAACCATCTCCTACATACTGTCTCCCCTTCTCCCCCTAAAACTGAAAAGCAATCTCCATTACAAAGAATATAGATTAAAACCAGCAGTACACATCAGCAATGTGAATAGCAACAAAGGGGTGAAATTGGGGGAGTGGAGGGAGGCAGAAAAATGGAACCAGAATTATAGAAATATGCCTTCTCAAAATGACTCCATGAAAGTAGATCTGAGTTTGCATTTCTCTTGTCTTTTTTTGAAAAGTCTCTCTCCTTCTCCCTCCCCCCATTTGCATCTGCAACACACAACTCAGTCTTACTCTCTCTTTTTGCAGACCCATATGGGGCAGCTGGACTAAAGTATGGAATCAGGTACACAAGCAGCTCTCAAGGAAGCTAAAAAAAAAAAAATCACATTAATGTCTTTTCCAATTTTTTTAAAAAACGCAACATCTATGCTTAATCATGCCATAAAAATTATTCCTAAGCTCTGTGCTCTTTAATAAAACCTTTCCTAATGGTAAAAGTATTTGCTTACTCTCACTCTTCCTTCCTTTAGCAAAGATGTATGCGTAACTGGAAAAGATCTACAGATTTCTAAACTTGTCTTTGGAAAGTTTCTTTGCCAAGTTGCACTTTGTCAGGAGCTCATTATTTTCTGCATAGACATCAGTGACTTCACTTCGAATTATTCCAAGTGCTTCATAGATAGAGTTTCAAACTCTGAAGTTTGTATTCTTTTCCATATTAATCACCGCAATTTATGTTCACTTCAAACACAAAGGCTCTGTTTCATTTCCAGAATCCCCAATGTTTCTTCCACATCTATCCATAAACTTTCAACTGTCCACTTCACAGATTCCAGAAGGGTTTGGGATCTGATGGAAACACCGGTTGGGAACTGGGAACCGGAACGTCTGGATTTTGTTCCTGGTTCTTCTGATGACTTGCTGAGTGATGCTGGGCAAGTCAGGTAGCATCAGTTCTGAATGGGGTACTGAGATGTTTAGACTAACTCCACAATTCAGTTCTTATTTACACTTCAGTGGAGTTTTCTGATTTATACTGGGGTAAATGAAAGCAGTATTTAGCTCACCAATTCCAAATAGGAGTGGAAGTTTCTTTTCTTGTGACCTGTCAACCTCCAGCATGTGATTTACTTCACTTACAGAGACTGATTTACTTTGTTAGACCTGAGTGAGGCTCTCTTCTATTAACTCTTAGCTTATATATTCCTAAATGTCAGCTCTCCTCCAAGTGGATATAACTCATTTGGTGTTGGGCCAGACTATGGAAGTGTGGAAGAAATGCAATTAACAGGAGTCTTAAGTTAAAATATCCTGTGTGTAACTAATATACAGCTTCTCGCAGTTTTCCCCAACTCTTTAGTGTTCAAGTGACAAAAATTTAGACTTTTTTTATTCACATTTACATACTAAGTGGAACAAAGTATTGCTGAGACAGTCACCTGATTGTTAAGCCTCTGAGTCTAACATACATCACACCTAGACCTACCCTCAGTGTAGCCACTAGACTGCACCTCAGCTGTGCTGCTTGTAAAATGTACGTAATGCCTCCTAGTGGTGTTTCATGACTCTGCTTAGTCACATTTCTGCCACATATCGAGGTCACTGTCTCAAGGTGCTAAAGAGTATATTATTACCGAGCCAAAAACAAACATACATGAAAAGTCAAGGTATATAAGTGCCCACTCACACCCTGCTAATCACAGGAGTGAGTGGACAGCATACCTAACAAAGGTTCTCCGCTCAGCAATGCAGACTGAAAAATTGTTCAATGGGTCCGTGCAACCTGAGTGGCTCACTTCCACATAGCCTGCAGCGATGTACTGGTCACAAAAATACAACTGAAATGATGTGATTCTACTAGCCATTTTTTTTTTAACACCTTAGGAATCAGTTCTGAAGCACAGCCCGCTTATACACTGGCTTGGGTTGCTGGGTAGGAATCAAGAACTACAATTAAATCATCTTCATGTATGTTTCTTTAGTGTAAATTCAACCATCATGTTTGCTGATGGGGGGGGAAAAACAACACAATTTGGAGGTGTTAGCCAACAGAACGAGCTGGCAGAAGAGCCCAGTGGGGGCTGCAGATCAGAGTTATGAGGCAACACAGAGTGAAGAAAAGCAGCAACATTATAGAATGAACATAACCATCCAGACATTGAATGCAAGTGGTTTGATTCTTCTCCTGTGTCCCCATATCTACCCTAATATTGCTTTTCCATGTTCCTTTGCATTATCACTGACACAGAATGTGTGTGATTGAGGGGAAATCTTCTTGATTAGTTGTAAGTGAGCCATAATAAAGAACAAATGGGTGGATTTCTTCCCAACCCAATGCCAATTTCATCCTTTCATGGAGTTACTCTTTCAGAGCATTAGTCTCATTGTCTTGTGTTATTTAGTAGGCTGGGGGCTCTTAGGAAAACAAAAAGCTATGTTATCGAGAGAGGCTTTATACTGTAGACATCACCTACTAAAAACCTTCCCTGGAGTATGAAAGTGAAGAGCTATATATAAACACAAGGAGACCATATTTGTTTATGAAGACCCTCCACTGAAGTTAATGCTATGCTTGAGAATGAAATTAGCTCTGTCTCTTTAAGATTACTTCCAGGGGTCACAAAGCCACCGTACGATTAGCCAGTGTCCACTTCCAGATGTTAAATATACCTCTATCCCTTCTTTTAAGTTAACTTTGTAGAGGGATCTTTCTATATAAAGGCAAATGAAGTGGCCTTTTTTTGTGACTTAGCTGTAAGCAGAGATCACAATGAGCACGTGTGTGCATTGGCCTGGAAAAGGCAGTGTTTAAAAGATATGAATAGCTCAGATGGCAATTCACTGAAAGGCAGACAACTATTTTAGGTACGGGTAGTGATATTTGCATTGCAGTTCATAATTTTGCTTTACTTTAAATCACTTAATTATTCCAGTTTGGCAGATAACAAAATTGGATAAAGTTTCCTTCAGAATTTACCAGCAACATACATTTCTCCCAGCTACAAGAAACATTCCTGCTGCCCTCCCAAGCCCAGGAGTGTATGGCTTCCTCTTACTAGGTGTGGAGGGAGTGAATGAACAGCCTTCCCTTGAGACAACCCCTCACTTCTTAAAGAATTCAGGGTTTACTTGGCCTGCCTTCCATCCCAGCTGAGAACTCCTCTGTCCTTGGTACTAGCATTTTAAGTTTGCAGGAACAAGCACGTTTTTTCAACATAAGAGACCACAAATTATTCCTAGAAGTCTGTCTCCCTCCAGGCTAGATAGTAACTTGGCCTATTTCTGTCAGGTATCATGACATCAAAAACATGCTTCTTTAGAACCCAACGGCACAGTCATGAATCCCTCCTTAGACCCTCTCTGTTATGAACAAAACATATTTTCAAGGCGCAGAGATGGAGGTGGAGTCAATTCTAGAGAATGCAAAACACCCATCAACAGATCAAATCCACCAAACACTGGGAGAAATGGACACAGATGTTCCTTGGTGTGTTGATGTAAAGCATAAGCTTTCATCATGCAACGGAACAGAAAAGACACATACACAACTGTGAGCAAGTGGTAGATTGAATCAGTAGTTCTGCAGACTTCTTGCATGAGCAGAGACAGGTACACAATGTTTGAAATGTCAGCAGACTGCATTCTCGAGCTAATGGGGGCTTTGAGAATCCTCTACCAAGGCCATCCTGTTTCTGAAGCCTCTTAAATTTCTGCACTCAAGAGCCACGGCTGACAGCAACTTGAGCTGTGGAACAGGGAGTGTAGAGGGGAAGAAGGCAGGGCCCAATTTTATGCTAGCAGATCTCCACAGAAGTCAACACACTTACATCAGCGGAGAATTTGGCCTGATGTCTCTAAGTTCAGACTGTAGAGAGAAAAACCAATTTGAATTGCATGCAGAAATGAAGTGCATTTCACACAACAAGGCTGATAAACCATGGGTATAATAAGCACTATTGCCACGAAAACAGACCTGGATTACGTTTTACACATCCTGGTTTTATGATGGTGTAATTCCATTACTAGAGCTACACTTGAGCTTACACAGACACAAAGACAGATCAAAATCGCGTCACCTCAGGTGACTGTCTCCTAGGCAAGCTGAACTTTCTTTAGAGTACAGCTAGCTGGATGTTACACAGGGTCCATTACATGTTGGGTCCCACTAAACCTCCCAAATCTGGGTTCAAAGCTAACAGCTCTCTGGATTAATAGGTTCAACTCTGTCCATAGACAAAGCAACTGAAGATACATTAGAACTGCAGGGCTGAGTTTCATTTACACTAAGCCCTTTGCAGCAATCTGGCAGTGTACAGGGATTTTAAAGTATATGCAAATTTCAAGTTATATTTACCCCCAATGTAAGGTTCCTTCATATTTTCAGAGTAGTGTAAAGTGGCCTTAGAGTAAATGAGAATCAGGCCGTTTCCTTTAAAACAATCTTGTTAATTTGGAGCCAGATTGGAAACCCCTTCTCATGAGGAACTATTATTCCCAATAGTTCCAATGAAAGTATCCATGTTAATAATGGATTGCCAGTGTTAGTAAATTGTTCACAATCCACCCTTAAGAAATCCCAAACAAATCAAAAAAGACTTGCACGAATAAGGTGACCTTACCCAAAATGACCAGGATGGTGCCACAGCAAAGATGATAGAACTGGTCAAACGAGAGTGGTAGAGGAGCAAAATGGCTTCAGAAATGTGGACCGGGTTAGAGTCAGATTGAGAATGAGCAGGCAAATGGAAATCCATTTGGGCATGTCACACTCTTTGGATCTTGTCCTCTGTATATCAGACCTGGTAGTATATTAATTAGTTTATCACTCGGTGGCCCAATTTTAATTAGAAGCCCATGGGGGAATGGAAATATGATTGCTTTCCAGGAAAGCAATCCCATCTAGTGATGTTTAAGCACTGAATGCCTGAGAGATGCTAATAACCACAATAACTTACACAGGCAGGAAGAAGGGAAACAATCTCCGCAGGTCTGAGGATTGAAAGGCCTCAATGTCAGAGTGAAAAACACTACAGCCACTCAGACTATTTTACAAAATGGTGTAATAAAGCACCAGTGTAAACAAGAATCAGGTCCAGAGAGTTAAAACTTTAACTTTGGATCTTAATTATTTCACTTCAATTTTCTGCTTAAATCGCTCTGAGTAATGAGGATAGACTATAACATGTCTTTCTGAATCAGGGCACTGCCTCAAAGATTTCCAAAGAAAATAGTTCCAAAGGGGCAGCCATGCTAGTTTAATTCAGTAAAAACAATAGGGGATCCTGTGGCACTTAAAGACTAACAAATTTATTTATTGCATGAGCTTTCATGGGAGAAAATCCCACTTTGTCAGATGCTTTGAAGATGGGGGAAACTTACAGAACTTACAGTTAAGTTCCCTCATCTTCAAAGCATCTGGCGAAGTGGGATTTTCTCCCATGAAAGCTCATGCAATAAATAAATTTGTCATCTTTTAAGCGCCATAGGATTCCTTGTTTGTTTTTCCAAAGAAAATAAGAGTTTGGCAGCCTTCCATAGGCCCTCTTTAAAACCTGAGGGCGTATCTACACCCAAATTCATCTCTTGCTAGATCTACAGCTCAGCAGGGAAATGAGGAAGATATTGAAAAGATATCCTAACAGACTTTTCAATTCCAAGATTTGTTTTTTGGATCACCTCTGAATTAAAATGAATTTTCCATCACCATGTTCTCCATAGTCAGTTGCTAAAAAAATATATGTTTCCTAATCATGAAACAATATCATTTTTGTTAGGGGTTTGGAAACTAGTCATCTATATGAATTGAAGAAAGCTTCCTTTCTCCTCCCCATGCAGTTCTGGTTAAAAGGAAAGCATTTTCTGTGTGAGTAATCTTTATAAGTAGGCACCAGGGCTCCCCTATTGCTGAGGAAGAATGGCTCTCCAGTTGGCTAATATGTGATGGATGACTGCATGCAAACTTGGCAAGGCTACTCTACATTTTCTGAAGGATACAAAATGCCACAGGCTATTTGCAGACAGTGATTTTCTGGTTAGAAAATCTTAAAACTTGGCAATGGATGAGATTAGTTTAATTAAAATTACAGTGGCAACACTATTAAGGATGTAAATTTGAGGATGTTTATACTATCTCAGTCAACTCAGAATGAATTCATCTTTTGAGTTCAACTTAAAAGTAAGTTATATATATTGATGTGCAACTGTCCCTATTTTTCCTATTCCTTGGCCTCAACTTTATTTTCAGTCACAAACCCAGGGCTGAAACTTGATGTTCTGAAAATGATCTGTATTGTCTGAGAGAATATTTTTAACCCTGGAAAGTTGCGTGACACTGGTCCATAAAATCACATCAGTCTAATTTCCATGTCTGTGAGTTTCCCCCTTTTATTTGTAACATGCTTTTTGAGATCACTGTGCAATTTTTATTTGTAAAAGTAGAGCTTTGCAATATTTTCTTGTTTAGATGATTTATAAACTATTTTCTGTGAGTCTCAATTCCTAAGCCAGTTCTGCTTAACAAAAAACAACAAAAACAAAACAAAAACTTTAAGTGTATGTAGGTGGGAGAAAAACAAGATGGTAAATTAGAACATATTTTACTGACTAATATGTTACAGCCTGCAGAGTTCTACCATTGGAAAGATGAAATTCCTAACTTTCCACTGGTATAAATCATGCATTTCTAACTGGGGAGTTTTATGAGATATTGGACCTTAAAACTGTCACTGGGCCTTTACTGAGCCTTGCCTTTATGGCATGTGTCCAGGGCTGAATACATCAAGTCCCAGACATGAGACCAGGGTGATTTTCCAATCTCCCCAGTCTCCTGTGCTTAATCATGTGCTGAGTTTGTAAGGTAGATAAATGACTGGTTGGTAACCAAGCAGAGACCACCCAACTTATCTTCACTTGTGTCCGAGTTCAGATCTGAAACCAGATCTTACCTGGTAAAATGTGTATTTAAGTTAACCCCCTCTGTAAATGTCACCTCACCCTTGCAGATTAGCTATGTAATGTTAGGGACACTGGATAACTGGTATAAATTCACATTCTCCTTTATCTGTTAAAATTTGGTACTTTGGACAGCATGAATTAATCCTTAGCATTTACAAAATGCCTTCTCATCCAAAATCCCCTAATACGCACCTAAGCAAACATTAGATGAGCCGTGTGTAATATCAGAAGAGTAGCAAACGGCTGTAAGTGGGTGGCCATTATTTCATATTATGATATCCCTTGAGGCTATGAAACTGCTAAGCTTTGAACTAACAAGTACTGATGTATTGCGAACCTCTTTTCACTTCTGTATTTTGTCTCCCTTCTGGGACAGCAGAGAGGAAAGGAGAGTGTGGAATCTACCCTGTGGAGTATGGAGTCTGGGGCAATTAATCTGGCCATGCTTATGCACAATTGAAAGAATAGATTTATAAACAAGACAGCTTTGACAGTCTTGGTAAAGCAACCCAGAACATCTGTACCTATGAAAGAGTCTATTGGTTTATAAATGGGAGGTTTAAGGATAAGCCACCACAGTCTAATTTCAAACACCTTTTGAAATTCCAGACTAGTAACATGATAGTTAATCTTAGCTGCAATTTCTTTATGGGGAGTTGGGAGGAGGAAGAGGCAAAAAAGAGGGCAGACAGTCTATCCAGAGAGCAGTGGGGTTAGCAAAAGAGAGGATTTCCCTATAAAAAAAGGGTTACCCACTCTGGCCAGAATTATAGTAACTTTGAGAACTGCGTCTGAGTCAGATTTTGTGGGACAGCCAACAGCATTAATTCCATGGAAGGCCTTTCTTGATTTAAGGTCTTCCTTTATTTAGGTTGGTTCAACAATTTGTACTGTCTCACACCTCTTGCTATATGACACCAGCTTTGCTGTCAGACAAGACTCACGGCTCTAATTTGCAGAACACAGTTTTCTGTGGATCATAGTGCTCTTCACTGCATAGAAGGCAGCAATACAGAAACTTGAAGGGCCTTTTCTCTAGGATGAAAGAAGGCATAGGATGAAATTAATGGAGAAAAGTCATTGTCTTGATGACTAGTAATTTGCTGCAGACACTGAATGACATGGGGGCAGTGAGCATATGGGCAGAAGAGGATCCTTTGAATAGTCCCTTCTTACTGTGCTCTTTTACAGCTCCTGATCCCCATGTTAATTTCAGATGCAAGCTCTTTCCTGAACTACCACACTGGAGAGGTGGAACAGATGCAGCACGAGACTATAAATTCCCCAATAACTGGTATGTCCAAAATTCACTGCCAGTGAAAATGCATCAAAGTTAGACTAGTTCAGTTTTATTTTAATTGAGCATGCTGATTTGATCAACACATCCGATTAAGATTTATTGCTCAGAAATGTGAAATGAGACAAAAGAGAACATTCACATTCCAGATCTAGGTCTCTCTTATAAAAGAGAGTTATAAGGCAACAAAACCCTATACATGACTTATAGGCTCTGCTTTGAAAGCATTAAAGGCACACATTTTCCTCTCTCCTACTTTATTCCAGCATACGCAGGGGAAATTGGAAAATGAACATCCACTAACAGCTTACATTTGCTGAATGAAGGGGTGTGGGGTTGAGATACAGATTTTCCACCCTATTCATTGAAAAACTGCAGTGTATTGGCTTTTGTTCCAGGTTTTATACAAAGAGTTGGTAAAGAATACTTTCCTTGTGCATTGGGACTAGTGTACTGTACATTAGAAACATGTCCTGGTTTTTCATTTATGACAGACAGGATGAAGGTAACATTTTACCTGCCTAATGCAATGAAATTTTGTCCCAGTTGAAATACTAACCAACGCTACTAACCAAATATTACGTTGCAACACACACAGGGAAACACTTTCAAAATGATGTAATTACAGAAAGATCTGAAGTACTACTCAAACATTAAAACAAAGCCAAGTGTTACAACCTTCACCAGTCACATCACTTTAAGCCAAGGAGTCACCACTAGCAATGTCAAAAACTAATGAACAGAGAATAACTCTAGTTAATATAAAAAGCGGCTCTTTTTACCTCTCATGATGGGCAGAATTTCAACCCTTTGCCCTGGAATCCCTCTTCTCTAGTGCTTTAAATAGTTATAGTAATAAAATACCTGCTGCATCTGCTTTTGTCTTTTGTTCCCCAAAACAGAGTCAGATGTCACTGTACCTCTGGAAGAAACTGGAACCCAGTGAGAGTGGGAGGGAAGGTGAGGGAAAAAAGTTCAGTGTGAGTAAGTAGCCAGTTGAAAATGTAAACCTTCCAAATTTTTTCAATTCCTATGACAGAGTAATGGTACGAGATATTTGAAGTGCCTAAGAATAAGAAATGTTTGATCTGATGGGGGGAGGTTTCCTACAATTCCTAAAGCAGAAAAGTGGACCTCAAGAATTCCACTCCAATCAGACATTCATTTTGTACCCACCTCATCATCCAAATATTGTCTGGATTTCCACAGATTGAGAGCTCAACAATCCCAGCACTCCGTCATTCATTGATTCATTCATTTGTTCAGGCCAATGCCACTGAATCACTCATCTGATTATATCAGACACCAGAAAATACAAACAGACCAAACACATGCACACTCTATGAAAGAAACGTTCCCAGATGAGATCCTCTGGCAGCTCACACTGAATAAAAGCAGTGATGTAAAGTTCACTAGGGCACATTCTGTTATTGCAAGTGTAAAAAAAAAAAAAAATAGATCTAACAATTTGGGATGAAGCAAACTTACCTTACAAGTTCTGATATGAATTAGATCCTCCTGTTAGCAGCCTCCATGAAATAAATATGATGTAAAAGTCAGCAACCCTTCTTTTCACTTTGTTGCTGTGCTTGTCAAAACTGACTGAAGTTGTCTTGCCTTATTGATGTGTGTGTTTGAGTGTGTGTGTGTGAGCAAAAGAAAGATGTTTGACAGTGAGGCAAACTGGTCAGTGCAGCCAGCTTCTGCTGGGTTTTTATAGCACAGCTAGGAGCCCTGATTCCTTGTCTCATTCCACTGTAATGGGATGCCTCAAGGCAAGCTTTCCACTTTCTCCCCCCCCTTTTCCAGTTGATGAATTAAAGGAACAGCCTCCCTTTGGAGCGTGGGCTAGCTTGTGAAAGACACACACAAAAAGGTATTTGCATGCGGTTTATGACTAAAGAAGGAAACCCCTGCTCCACTAAAAAAAAAAACCAAAGTCAGCTCACTGCAAGTGACTCAGAGGAGAACATTTTTTTTTTTTTAAACAACATCAACAAAGCATATTGGAGTTTTTAATTCCTCCCCCAGTGAAACAAAATTAAGTAAGAGCAGGAGCGTGTCCAGCAGGGTTCTCACATGGAGCAGCCCCTCAGATGGTGTAAATCAGCCGCACTTCACTGGACTTGTGCCAGTTTACACCAGCAAGGAGACCCATGTAATTGCAACCTTGCATTCTTGTTAACCAATGTCTCTGAGCTGCCGCAAACTCAACAGCTGCCTGCAGGGGGGAAAGAAGTGGTCTGAGCTGAGCTCCACCCTGGAAGAGGAGAGAGAAAAGAGAAGCCTTGTCTTTCTTCTCAGGATCTGATAAAAGGGGATTATGTGTCTGGTGTGTGTGTGTTTGAAGAGATAATCTGGTCCTTTTCATGACGCCTGTGCTTCATCCAGTGGGGGGACAAAGCACCCTCATCTCCCAGACCTATCAATAATTTAAACAGCTCTCTTCAGTATATTCCAAGGGCATCTTTCTCATCCTTATTTTGCCTTGAACTTCAGGTTCGTGACTAAAGATTATGGGTGTCAGTGGTGGGGCATAACCTAGACAGTCTTTGTATAGGGTAGTATAAACTGGCCCCCGCTATGTTCTTCCCTTTAAAAAACAGCCTTCAGCGTTTCAGATTTGCCTTCACCTGGCTACTGTCTGTGTCTCCTGACCATGCATCTCTGATGTTCTTCCAGGCTGTATCTACACTAGAGAGCTCAGGTAAGTTGACTTAAAAAGGTCAACCTAAAGTTAACTTTATAAAATTGACTTAAGCCAGGGGACCCCCTTTAAAGTTGACTTAATTTAATAAAGCCAACTTTAAATAAGTCCATTGGTGTAAGTCGACTTAAATGGCTTTCCTGCCTTAAGTCGACTTTAATAGCCACATTTTGGCTACGTCTACACTTAAAAAATTAATTTGAAGTAGTTATTTGAAATAACTATTTCAATTTTAATTCAAAGTAATTATTTTGAATTAGCACTACTTTGAATTTATTATTTTGAATTAGGAGTCCAGAGAAGACTCTCTAATTCGAAATTAGGTAGGAGTTATTTCAAAGTAGAGAGTCTTCACTAGACTCCCTAATTCGAAATAGGGGAAGGTAGGCAAAACAATAGGGCCATTATTTTGAAATAAGCCTATTCCATGGTTTAGAATGGCTTATTTTGGAATAATAATTTTGATTTAAGGGCTATTTTGAAATAAAATCAGGTTTTATTATTTCAAAATAATGCTTCATTACTTCAAAATAAAGAAATGCTTAATTCAAAATAACAGAATGCATACATGGATGGGAAAAAAGTTATTTCAAAATAAGCCTCATTTCAAAATAACTTCTAAGTATAGACATACCCTTTGTTAATTCAGCTTAATAAAGTTTACTATACGAGTGACAGTTAAGTCGACTTAAGCAAGTGCTTAAGTCAACTTAATGAACTCCAAATGTGGCCCTGGAGTTCCTTAAATTGACTTAGATCAGGTTAAGTCCATGTAAGCCTCCAGTGTAGACATACCCTCAGTGAGCAAGTATTGCCAATTGATCTGCTCCCTTCCATCCTAATCCCAAATCCACTGAGGTCAGTGCAAACATATCTACTGGGATCAGCAAGTTAGGAATAAGGCATCTAAAAACCCGTGGGGTCCTTTTAAGCTTCGATCCGAGAGCATCACTTGGATACTGGTTCAAATTAAAAGTAGTTGACTGTCTCCTTCCAGACACTTCACCCTTCTGCATCTCTTTTCAGTGGTCTCTTCTTGAGAACTTCAGATTCACGTAGGATCTGATCATCTGTCCATCGAAATGTATTACCCTGCCTGCAGGAGCAGCCAATCCTTGCTGTGTTAAGGGAGTTATGCTACACGAAATATCCTGCTCCCTTTTTTTGTATTTAACACAGACATAATACATATGGCCAGCTGTGCACTGCTTTACATGGTATAGGGATAGAATTGCTGACCCGGGGCAGTCAGTCATCTGAAACCATGAAGCAGGAGACAGACAGTCATAACAATTACTTTAGATACAAATGTGCTGTGAGTGAGGAGATCATCCAGTCTTTTAAAAAAGATATTTCATTTTATTGTTTGACTCTCCCACAGACAACCCGGAGAGGCTGACCCAAGAACTGGTCAAAAAGATCAAACGTTACTGGAAGAGCTCTCATTTTAAAAATAAATGGAAATGTCAAATTCAGATAAACTGTTGTCATTCAAAAAAAGAAAAACGGTGGAGGAAGAAGTCCTAACGCTGTTGAAAATTTCCCAATTCTCCTCCCGTTCCATTTAAAAATTTCCATAAAAATTCAGAACTTGAAATTTTGTTGACCAGAGCTGGGTGAGACATGTATAGGTATGCTTTCTGCTTTGCTCTATAACCCTTTCAATCAGAGCATGACGACTCTACTATAGATCCCCTACCACCATTGGCTCTTGTGAAGGGCAAACACTGAACACTGGGCCTAGTATGGTCTATTTGGCATCTTAAGCCTGATGGGGGCTCAGGAAATGTTTTCCTCCTATATAATCACCACTCATCTGGCTAAGAGTGCTCTGGAAATTCACAGCTTCATGGGGTCAAATTTTAAGACCAGACAGGACCCACATGATGATCTAGTCTCATCTCCTGCCTAACACCGGCCACAGGACCTCTTATTCCTCAGGTAAATTTAAGCTGTTAGCTAGTGTTGGCACCATGATCCTGGACTTGATGTATCAATGCTCTGATCTCTCAGAAGAAATCCTCTGTTCCTATGGCTCATATTTACCGTGCATTCAGAGTTATGCCTCCAGTTCCTAACTTCAGAAGTTTTGTACAACACATGCTTGGAAAACATTCAATTTCATTGTCCAAATCCATGAGACCATAGCCTGTCATGGACAGCTAAAAATTTGTGGATTGTTCAAAGTCACTGGCTATGTTTGTCTCAGTAACAGCTTCTTGTCATCACTTGTTACAACCTGCTAGCCATACTTTTCCTCCTAGTTTCATACAAAGTTCTGCACAAGAGTGTCAGGCAAGAGTTCAGACCTGTTCTTGTTTCTTTCATTGGGCTCACCTCAGGCCTGTTCTTGTTTTATCCCTTCTGGCCCACCCCCTCCCTAATCACATACTGGTATTTTAATGTGTATGTCAGCATTAAGTGATTCCCTGAATTAGAAACAAAACAAAAAACTGAATCAGGTGGGGGTGGAAGAGGAGAAAATTATTTTTCAAAGAATTTTATAGCAGAGACAGACCTTTAGACACTGCTTCCTACTAGACAGGACAGGAGCTGAGGTCTCACTGAGTGCAGCACATATTCTTGAGCCATAACCTTTGGTACCAAAAAGCCTTTTGAGAGGGAGAGAAGGAGAGAGGGATTTTCTCTGACATGAAAGAAAGATGAACATTAGAAAAGACTAATTTTTAGCAACTGTAAAGCCTAAACATGCAGAGAAAGGCAATGGAGAGCTAGATCCAAAGATAACTCGATTCTCGTGACAAAGAGCAGGAGATACTAGCTCAGGCTTCTCCTCTTCAAGGATTCAGATTCTGGGAAACACTGGTTAGATGTGCATTGAATCACATCATATTGTGTGAAACTCGATCCCTGGAGCTCAGGTAGTCAATGTTGGTTAGGAGTTCTGATTTAAACTTGAGGATCCTATTCTAGAATAATTTACTTCAAAACTATGCAGTATTAATACTAGGATTAAAATGCCTGACCAAAGTACCAAGAATTGAAATGAATAGGCAGCAGCTTTTTGTTTTAAAAAACCCCCCAAAAGGTAGCACTTTACACAATAAACAGTCATGTGGAATTCATTGGCAGAGGATATGATGAAGGCCAAAATTGTAACTGAGTTAAAAAAAAATTATATACATTCATGGAGGATTGATGCACTGATGGCTAATAACCAAGATACTCAGGGATGCAACCCCGTGCTCTAGGTATCCCTAGCCTCTGACAGCCAAAAGCTGGGAGTGGACCACTTGATAGTTACCTTATTCTGTTCATTCCTTCTGAAGCATCTAACATTGACCACTGTTGGAAGACAAGACACAGAGCTACATGGACAACTGGTCCGACCAATGCAGCCATTCTGGTTCTTAACCTTAAGGCTGGAACTCTTTTGTGTTTATACACATTATCTGCTTTACCCTGGTAAATAGCTCTGATTTCTTTTTTTTCCCCTTAGTTTTCAAAAAAAGTATAGATTTATTATAGGATCGGCAACAATGTGTCTGCTGTGAGATCTAAGGAACAATCTTCTCAAGATTAAGGGGCAAGTGACTGGTACGTTGGGAGTGGGAGTAAGCTGACTATCCTTGTGATCTTTGGCATAATGGAGCATCTGACAAACTGTAACATAAGCTTACCTGGATGGCAAGATAGATGAAAGTCCCCAAGGTTGATGAGACTCCTGAGACATTCACGCCTACTAATTGGTTGTGAATTCTATACTTTGATTGCCACAGTTCATGTGCCATTTATGCCCTGCTTCTTGACAGTCCACCCTGAGGTTTATATTCATGCCCTTGAGACATGACAAGATGGCTTGGACTGTTATCTCCTACGTGTGTAAGCAGGACATTAGGAATTCTGATGCCCTGCTTTTTTGTATTACTTCTTCAAATCATTTCCCCCAGCCATAAAGAGATGGTGATATTTCGACATTTTTCAGATAGAAGGCACAGGGATATGATATGGAAGACAGATTTTTTTTTTTCCCAGAACACCAAAGAAATTATAAACATGTCTCTGTTGCAATGCTGAGATGTGAGTCCAGATGAAAGACTGAGATTTTACAACAATGAAACAATAAAGAGAAAAGTGACCTATTCACATCAGACACAAAGGTTAGAACAAGGAATAAAGGCTAAAAATAATACCTCATGGATACATGAACTTTGCAGAAGAAAGCTTTTTAAAGCTAGATCTGTCAGAGCAACAAGTCTTTATGCATTATCTGAAAGGTTTAAAAAAAAAAAAGATTAGCATACAATTGTGTTTGTTCTTTCTGCTTGACTAAATTGACACGATGTGGAAAAATCCCAGCCAGATCTCTATCTTGTCATTGATTTTAGAACAAGTAACTTCCTAGGGACTGTTTGATCTTAGCTCTTTTATTTCCCTTTCATTATATTTTCTCTTCTTCGAGCCAATGCTCAGAAGAGTTTAGGAGAATAAAAGACATTTCATTGAGTTAGTAGTTACCTCCTTGTGTCCTTTGTCCCTTCACATCTTGAAAGTATTGGGCTTCTAAAACATCACAGTCATGACTTCTACATGCAGTTGGTTCTGTGGTTGGTTGTTTAAATCTGACATTCTTGTAACCGTGTGATCTCTCTTTCAATATTCTCATTTGAAATTTTACTAGAACAAGTTCCAGTTTTTGCAAGGGGCCATTTGTTCAATACATTCAGTATTTTTTCCTCCAACTAGCAAATGATTTAAAAAGGGACTTGATTTTTATGAATTTGTTCATTATTTGAAATTGTCCAGCAAGCCATTTAAATGAACATAGTTCCACTTACTCTATGGCAAATTGTATGCTAGGTCTATTGCTTTGATTATCCTTTGGGTAACTGCTAAACAGGCAGCATGAATAGCAAAAACAAACAAGGAGTCCTACGGCACTTTTAAAGACTAAAATTTATTTATCACTTGAGCTTTTGTGGGTGAAATGAATACCAAGTTAGTTCGATTATTCCTGAACTAACCAAGAGCCTTCAGGCTGACTGTAGGGATGCTTCCAATACAAATGAATGAATCAACACCTAATTTAGATAATGGAGAACAAATAGGAATTTATGATAAACTTTTCAAGAGGATTCTCAAATTTTATAGATGGCTGTGGCTATGCTCTGGTTCATCTCAAATTAATCATGTTCCTGCTGTCAGACTTGGATCCAACTTAATTGCAGCACAAAGTTGTGATGTCCCATTAAGGCCCAGAGAACAGATAGGCCCAGTCCTAATCCCAATGGGAATCCAACCTGAGCAAAGGTCCCAGGAATGATAGTGGAATTGATCACAAAGAAAGAAGAACTGTACCCAAGTAATCTCTAATTAGAACACAATGGGCCAGTATTTCCAGTACAAAATATACTTTAGTTACCAGCATTTTTTCCTGTAAAGTGCTGCTGGAGGGGAACAGAAAGTCTCTATGCTGTTTAGAATTTGTCTTTCAGCAGGATGTTTCTCAAGTGTTGTGTTTATCTCCCGAGAAGTGGGATGCAGCAGCTTGATAGTGAAGCCATTGGCCTTGTGCAATGTGTCTGCACAGGAAGCAGGTTGCCGTGGTGTATCTTCTTCTTTAACACTTCCTTTAAAGGCCGAGTCTGTCTGAACCGCCTCCTTTTAACCTAGGAGGACGCTAACCCAAAAGCAGGAGGCAACACCAAGTGAGGAAGGTGCAGTGATTCTCAAAGTAGTTTAGAGGTTCCCTATCAGAAAAATCCAGGCAGTGTAGCCTAGTGGCTAGAACACTGGACTGGGACTGTGGATAAATTAATTCTGTCCTTAGTTCTGCCACTGACCTTCTGGATGCTCTTGGGCAAATTCTCTTTTTGCAGCTCTTTCCTCATCTGAGAAATAAGGATAAATACAAGGATCTTTAAGTGTTTTGAGATTTATCAATACATGGGACTATAAACAGGATCCCCACAAAGGCACGGGGTGTGTGTGCGTGTGCACTATAGAAGGGCCCAGAAGACTAGCTTAGGTTGCAATCCCCCATTACAAGGCGTAGGGCATGTTAAACATTTGTACTAAGCTTGAAAAAATTAGGCTTGGATCCTGGTTATGAAAATTTTTACTTTTAATGGGAACATATATAAGGACAGAATACAGACCACCTTTTAAGCTCACCCCATTGAACCACATCTTTATTGCAAGGAGTCATGAGGGAGTCAAACAGGGAGCAATTAAAATGTATGAACTTTCAGTCCCAATTGATACTGTCAGACTGTGATGAAGAGCCAAATTCCGACTCTCACTTATTTCTTACATTTGCAGCAGGCTGCCCTGGACATTGATGAAACTCAGTAGGTTTTAAGTCTTCCGCTAGAAAGAAGATGGAGCATATGCCTAGCGCCCTACAAATCCAGTTATCTGCGTGCATCTGACAAAGCGAGTTGGAACCCACAAAAAGCTTATGCTCAAAGAAATCTGTTAGTCTTTAAGGTGCCACAGGACTCTTGTTGTTCTTAGATACCTGCATTATATCCACATCCATAGATACAATGCAGATATCCACAGACCATTTCTTCCTGTGCAGATTGGATACCACTCCAAATATTTGTATCTGTGCAGGGAAAGAGCCATGCAAATTCATGGATATCCACATCCACTGATACAACACCGATATCCACAGACCATTTCTTGCAGATACAGATCAATGTATTTGCATCTGCACAAGGCTCTATATATGCCAAATGGCTGTGTGAGACAGTGTATAAACAAACAACATGGGGTGTTATATGCTTTTGTCAATATAAGTGCATTGCTTTTGAGTGGTGAAGCCATGCATAGCATTCAAATGAATGACAGTAAAGCTGTTAGCCACTCCTCACCACCTTGCATTCACAATAGCCCAGATTTGGGAAATACATGCTTAACTTCACTTATAGGTTGAAGTCCCACACTGTAGCATGCTCACCACCCAGTGTCCTCTTGGACTGCTTCCCTAGAGCTTGGGTAAATGCAGCCTCCCTTTGGACTCAGGCTTCATGCTTTGTTGAAAAACTAAGCTCCCCCCAGGCTCCACAAGTCTCTTCCTGCACAGCTCTCCCTTTGCTGCTTCTTGTCTTATCAAGTTCTCTCTCACCACCTCCCTCCTCCAGGGACCCAAGAAAACAACCTGCTCCTTGTCAGTCGTACACCTTGTGGGCCCTCCTGCCTATTTAAGGCCTACCTCAGCACTCACAGGAGCCCAATGCCCCCAAGTGCTCCTCTACCTTTAGAAGCAGCCCACCTATTCCATGATCTTCCCAGAAACTCAACTCTTAACCCATTTCTGTAGCTTTTCCCCATAGCTGAGTGCCTGGATCCATTAAATGCCCCTTCCTAATTCCCTGCAGCTGGGGTTACTAATGATCATGAAGTTGTCATATCACCATCAGCTAGGGACTAGTTGCTCCATTACAGGCAAGGCTGAGTTGTAAAGGATCGGCCAGCAGTCCCCTTGACCTCATTGCAAGTGTTATCTATGTCAGGCACATGCTCAGGTGTTTGCTAAAGATGTGCCAATCCTAAATTGGAATATTAATAATGAATCTGCCAATTTAATAAAATCTGCTATGGACTTCATGCTTACTGTCAATGTTATGTGGAAGTTCTCTCCTCAACTCACCATAGCATCTGAAATAGAAATCCTCAAGATGAGGGTTACCCTATTTCAAGTTCCCAAACAGAGGACACGGGACAGGGCAGGGGAGTTGGAGGGGATGGAGGTACAGTTTTCATTGCAATTGCATGCTGTGCCATTCTTGCTTTTGTGCAGCTGCTGGTGGTGATGATTTCAAAAGCTGGGTGTCTTGCCACAGCTGCTGGCCATCTGGCCACCCAGCTGTGAAGGCTGGGCTGCTGTCAGCAGATGACAGAAGTAGGGAACAAATCTAGTAAATTTACATGCTGCTATTGATAAGCAAGGAAAAAAAAAAATCAGACTTCTGTTCATATTTTTAAAAAAAAATCTGCCCAGATGGAAATCAAAGGACCAAAAAAAGATGTCTGGGACAATCCAGGTGTATGGTAACCCTGCCCCATGATATCATCTACCTCTTTTATAAAGTAAGATGAGCACTGCTTTGTGTACACACACACACACACACACACACACACACACACACACACACACACTTTTCCTTTTGAGACAGATTTCGTTCTGTATATGAAATATTTTTTAATCCAATAGGTCACCCAGTACAAGATGATAAAAGTATCACATATGGCTGGTGCTGTTAATCTTGGACTTCCTATTCAAAGGAATATGTAAAATAGTGCTGAGCAAAGGATGCACTGCTGACGTGGAAAGAGAAGAGTTACATGCTTTACTGATTACTGGGTAACTCTCCATGCAGTGGTGAAAAAAATCCTAGTTTTATGTGCCCTCTACATATCTAGTCCAGGTTGCTAGCTAGGAATCCTCCTCTCCTAGTTTTGAGGTTGATGAAGCATGTCTGAAGTGCTTCCATTGACTTGCATTAGGTAATCTCAGAGCTAGTCATTCAGCATTTCATTAACTTGCTACATTTTTTTTCCCCATATAAAAATGACACACTTCATAGCTTCACTCAGCACTCTGAAACAAGCAACATCCCTGTAGGCCTGTGAGCTAGAGTATGCCTGAAGTAAATACTTGCTGAGCTAACAGATATTGCACCTAGAAAATGCATTCATTCTCAAAGAAAGTTGCTGAGTGGTTACAAGAAATGAATCACCCATGAGGTGCCAGTTTGAGAATGAGAGTCTGCAGAGGCAAAATGTCTGTTGCCCTTTGGATCACCACCTCATCTGCTACTAGAGGTTATTCTCCCAGGACAGAGAAAAAACAGACTTCTGAGCCAGAGTCCCCCACCTCCCCCTTACTGTTACAAGGTCTTCTTCCTACAAATGCTCCTTATTTGGATAAGTCACATTATTTTCTGACCAAAGCAGGACAGAGAACCTGGTTTTCCCAGTCAAGCAATGCAAAGAAAAAATGGATTTTTCTACCCCATAATAGCATCATGCATTTATTAAGCACCTCTACCCAATCTTCTCAAAGCACTTTACAGATCTTAATAAAATATCCCTCCATGGATTATAATCCTCATTTTTCTAGGGAAACTGAGCCACACAGAGGTGACTTGCTCAAAGACAGAAAGCTGGTGAACCAGAAACTGAACCCAGCTGTCTGGCTCCCAGATAGTTTGCTCTATCAGCCACACCTACATCTTTCTTCCTGTAGCTGTCTGTTAGATTTGTCATCTGCTAGCTATTTTTTATTGCACTGAGCCTCCTGGATCTGCCACAGTTTTCACTTTAAACTTCAGGTCTCATGCTTTCTCTAGGCACCCAGAACTAGGAGTTGTTTCATTCTCCCCATGACTGGTACTAAACTTTGTTCAGGTCCCTGATAGTCAGTTATCCACCCAAACAATCTCCCACAGAGCTCTGCCAGCCTTTGCTTTGTCTTGCAGTAAGACTTGGTGCACCCCAGTACACAAGCTCCTTAGAAGCTCATTCCTCTGGACTTTCCATCCCTATCACTGGGCACTGACAGAAATTAATGTGCTGGCTCCAAAGAGACAGCACACATACCAGCTTACTTGATTCAGTTAAGAATTCACACTTGATAAGACAAGAAGTTTATCAAACTCAGATCTGTGATATAGAGAAAGTTTGATGGAGACAAACATGGCTACAAAAACAAAACAAAAAGTATTAATACATTTAAGAGATTGACCATCATTTTAGTTCACTGCTTCAGACATGGTTGACAGTAAGCCACCATCAGCACCCAGGACCACTCAGCACAACCGTCAGCATTGTTGACAGTAAAGCAACTTCTCAGCACTCAGAACCAGACTCCAGCTTTCATTGATTCAAAAAGCCTGGTCCTTTTTGCTCCCTCAGTGATGGGCCACCATGTGGCTTTGTGTCTGTCCTTCCATTTTCCTGAAACTCATGGTCTTGACTCCAGAAATGAAGCAACCCCCCATGGACTTAGCCCCAGAGATCTTCTCAGCTTGATTTCACATGTCTCCCAGCAACCTGACTTTTTTTTAGTTGATTTACATGCAAAGGCAGGTCTCACTGTGTTCTGGATTTTAGAATGTTTCCTTTACATCAGAGATCTAGGCAAACAGGTAGATCAACACACCCTTTTCTAGGATGAATTTATCCACCTTGCTTGATTAAACTTCCTTTTAGTACAAGCAGAAAAATTCTTTAATGACACCTGTGCCTATGTCTCGTAAGGCTTATCATACTGATCATCATCATATCTACTTTATCTGACACCTTACTCAATGTTCTTGATACACGAACAGCATGGCAGCAATGTATTAGGTATAGTGGGTTTGTCAGGCCCGATAGGAGTTGGTGGCAGAGAAGTGAGCCACCAATGGGTCTGTCACATGGGGCTTCTTCCTAAAGAAAATAAGAGGGAAGAATTCCAGGCTAACAAGCAGAAATTATATTTCTTTCAAACAACTCATATCCCAGGGAACTATGTCTACCCACCTTCAAGCTACATGTGACTTGCTTAGAAGGGTGACTGGTTTAACAAGAGAGAAATTTCCAGAGGGGTAGCTGAGTTAGTCTGTGTTCAGCAAAAACAAACAGGAGTCCTGTGGCACCTTAGGCTATGTCAACATCTGCTTTTTTAGTTTGGATTTGCTAGGCTTTAGTTCTGACTGAGGCTACTCCAAACTAACCTCGGGCTAGTTTGGATTAACTGCAGCTTTTTAGTTTGAACTAGCCATGTATTCTAGTCTGAACTAACTTTTTAAGTTCAAACTAGAATGTGCAGCTAGTTTGAACTAACCATTATTTTGCATATTGCCCATGCTTAGTTCAAACTCAGCATGGAAGTCCAAACTAAGCACTGGGTCGTCTTAGTTAGGATTAAGCTTTGCCTAATGTGGCCATGGGCCAGATTAGTTCATACTAGTCCAGACTAATTTGGCAGCATAGACATAGCCTTATAGACTAACAGATTTCTTCAGGAATAAATTTTCATGGACTCCAACCCAGCCCACATGAAAACTTATGCCTGAAGAAATCTGTCAGTCAGTAAGTTGCCACAGGACTCATTGTTTTTGGTTTAACAAGATCATTCACTAGTCCTACAGGTGCAGGAAGAACCAAACAAAACAGCAACTGTCTGGGAGCATTCTGGCAAATAGTCACTTGAAGTGGATAGGACAACATTATTCTTTTTGCTGTTGTACGGATCAACATTGATTGGGTGTAGAGAAAACCACATCCAACCTGAAAGGGTGATCAGTTTTTCTGTCCCAGTTGCAAAATGCAATGGTAGAAGAAGTGGGATAGGGAATCTCAGGGGAACTCCTCTCCAGTAAACTAAATAAGTAACAGCAGCTGTTGGGTTACATTTAAAGATTTCACATCAAATCTTAAAGCTGTCACAGTGGAAACTACTGAAGAGACCAGATGCAGTGATGATAAATGTCTTACAGTAGCTCCAGATGCACTGACTGAGATCAGGCTCCCTTTGTGCTTGGCAGCATAAGGGCACCACAGTCTCTGTGCCAAAGAAAGAACATAAGCTAAGCAGGCAAGACAGCCAAGGCATAGGAGGAAGAAAGTGATTTTACAGGTGGGGGAAACTGAAGCAGAGAGCACTTACTTACCCCCCAAAAGAGGCTTCGTCTTCAAAGTCACCGATAGTTGTCAAGGGACTGGACAATGTCCATCAGAAATCTCAGGTAGTAATGGAGAATGTGCCACAACTAAGATTCAAAGGTTCATACTTATGGAATAAGGGAATAGTTCACTGTCTGGATCTTATAGAGCTCAGACTTCTGTACATAGTTCCTTGGAAAAGAAGCTAAATTTTAACTAACCAGCAGGAAGCAGACACATACCAGACTACCTGTCCCCCTGCCTTCATTAACAATTAACAAGCTTTTGGTTTCCATTTTGTTCTGTGATCTCATGCATGGATTTGTTAGCTGGGGACATAAGAAGCCTGTTAGTGAAGCATGGAATAAGCCTATACAAAGAAGAAAAAAAAAAGTCAACTCCCTTCACCAGGAGGAGGTGGAAGTTCATTGAGGCAGTTGAGATGCTGGCCACAGAAAGCTGCTTACTGTGACATGTAATATTATTTGGAAGTTTTCATAATATAGGAAGTGTGGCACATGGATATAGATATATAATAAACCATAGCTACTGGTACAGATGAGTGATGCAGTAAGGAGCTATGGTCTTACCAATGTGGTACATAAGTTTGGTGATATCTCAGATGTAAATTGAAGTCAAATCCTCAGCTGGTACAAAGTAGTATAGTTCCAATAACGTGAATGGATTTGCATCATCTGATCATTTGATCTTCATGTTTTGAAAGAATCCCCTAGTTTGCATAGCAGAAAATGACACACATGCTCATGTGAAGATGAGAATGAGTATTTCCCATTTAAGCAGAGTTTTGCAGTAATAATTCAAAATTCCTCTGCTTACAGTAGCAAATCCAGGTCTTTGGGGCTAATTCTACTGGGTGGTTGAAGACTGTAGGGCTACATCTTCAGCTGTGTGAACTGGTGCAGTTACCTTCATGTTGATAAGAGTCATTCTGATTTACTCCAGAACTGAACCATTCCTTATTTACCCTAGTGTGAGAAAAAGAACCAAGTCTCTCCTATCTCTCTCACAAGACCATTATCTCAGTATTGGAGAAAGTGAAGAGACACTCATGAAAATGAACAAGTAACAAGAAAAAAATTCAATGGAGCATTTTAGACTATTTCAAAATGTTTGATTGGTTTGGAAGGGCTACAAAAATCTCAGGTTTCTGGAAGCCTCTTGCCTTCACTTTCTGCAGCTATTCTCTCAGGACACACAATTTTTTGCCTTAACTGGTTCATGAAAGCCATGTGGCTGCAGTGTTTCAAAGCGAGGCTGCCACCATGTTTTGATTATAAATCACAGTTTAATCATAAATCGTTGAGCTGCAGATTTTTAGCAACTCTGCCAAGGGTTCTTTGGCTAGGTGGCAGGAAAGGCCATTACTGAAGGGCAGTGTTATTGGGTGATGGAGAAGAGAGAATTTCAGGTTATAATTCTCAACCCAACAGGTGAAATATACACTGTAGCTATAAACATGAAGACCAACTAGGCAATAGGCCTGGCTCACCTTCATAGCCTTTGCAGCAGCTGGTTCTGGATGCTTGTAGGGCATGAAGGTCACTGAACCCAGGGAAAAATTCTCAGTTCTCAAAGAGAGACCTTGTTGGGTGAGGAACCTGAAAGTCAAAAATATAAACTGGTTGGCTGGGAAACAAGCAGATTCTCAGTATGTACCACTAGCCTATCAGCATTAATGATAAAAAGATATTTCCTATGACTCCACATCCTTATCTCCCAACTGCATTAAGTATGACGAATGAAACATTGAGAAGGGTCAAAGAAAAGCTGCCATGGTGAAGAAACCACCAGACACCCAGGCTCCAGCTGTGCAAACCTCCAGCCAGAAGCACTAAGCACTTTTCCTGTGCTCTACTTCCAGAGTTGCCTCTGCCAGCCATGTCAGTAGAACCATGTTTTTGATAGCTGGCAAGAACTCCTTGTGTTGTGTGATTTCTCCCATGCGGCTCATCAGCCTTTTCAGGAATATTTATTACTGTGGTTAATTATTCCCCAATTTGTAGCCTGACACATAGCAGACAGAATGTATTTTGTGAAGTGCTCCTCCTGCTGCTCCTTGGCTCCACCCATTTTGCCAGAGAGGACTGTGGACTCTGAAGTTAGGTTATGGGGCAGATGGAAGCTGGCAGGTGAAGGGAGGGGATTCTCTTACTGCTGCCTCTCTCCATCCTGGCTATTTCCAGAAGTTTAATCCCATTTGCTGGGAGTGGAGGGGATGGTAAAATCTCTAGACTGCTTCCCCTTTGTTCATGGCTTTGCTATTCAATATACTGTAGCCAGCATTGCTATGAGAGGT
This sequence comes from Podocnemis expansa, assembly GCA_007922195.1. NCBI lineage: Eukaryota > Metazoa > Chordata > Testudines > Podocnemididae > Podocnemis > Podocnemis expansa. The sequence goes on from ML682047.1 coordinate 6,250,747, forward strand.
TATTAGTGATGAGCTCACAACATAAAAGTAGACACAAGGAGCATGGGGAGGTATTTTTCCTTGCCTCTCTCTCAGCATCTCCTCATATCCTGCCTCTGGGTTCTTCTGGGACTAAAAGGAAACCTCAAAGCAGATGATATTTAACTTACTTACATTCTCTGTGGTTAACTTAGATTTCATGAAAGACAGCTGTAATCCCAGACTTCTTTGACTGGGTTAGCTCTGTTCTTGCTTTGCCTTTGTATTCTTGGAGTTTTAATATGTGCAATAATCTTAAACTCAAGAGGGATGGGGTTTGGCATCTGTCACTAGTGTCTAACCTAGTCAGCAATTCAATACATAATAATGCAACAGCCTATAATTAAGTCCTGATGCGCAGCTCTCACCTATCTCTTTTGTCTCATTTCCTCAGGAGAGGATGGGCTACTCTAGGCTGAGGTGGGAATCCATGAGATAGCACAGTAATGAGCAGGTGCAAATTCCAAGGAAGGTGAGTAGGTAGATGGAGCAGTACAGAACTGAGTAAACATGATGCAAATATCAAGTTCCAAAGGGACAGCCGTGTTAGTCTGGTAAAGCAAGGAGTCTTGTGGCACTTAAAGACTAACAAATTGATTTATCGCATGAGCTTTTGTGGGAGAAAATCCGACTTTGTCAGATACTTTGACAAGGGGAACTTACAGAATGGGATGAAAATAAATGCAGGGGAGTGTAAGTCATGGGATCAGGTCATACTACAACAGTAAATCAGAGCATTTATAAAGTGTGTGTGTGTGTGTGTGTGTGTGTGTGTGTGTTGTGATTTCTGGCGTCAGTTTTGTGCCCATTTATTCTTCTACATAGGGACTGTCCTGTTTGTCCAATGTATAATGTGAGGGGGCATTTCTGGCACATGATGGCATAAATCACATTTGTGGACAAGCAGGTGAAGGACCCTTTGATGGAGTAGCTGGCTTAATTAGGTCCTATGATGGTGTCTTTTGTGCACATATGGTTTGTTGCAGGGATATGTGCCTGCTTTAATGTTTCTGGTGTTAGGTCTGTAGTTGCTGGTATCTGTTTAATGTCCAGGGGTTGCCCCCACACCTTATACATTGGACAAACAGGAGAGACACTATGCAGAAGACTTAATGATCATAAAACTGAGATCAGAAGTCATTACACAAAAAAAGCCAGTTGCTGAGCACTTCCATCTTCCTAATCAGGTAGATATCCCTGCAACAAGCCAGAAATGTGCCAGAAATGCCCCCATGCCTTATACATTGGACAAACAGGACAGTCCCTATGCAGAAGAATAAATGGGCACAAAACTGAGATCAGAAACTACACCACACTGTTGCTGAGCACTTCCATCTTCCTAATCACTCCATTGATGATTTGTTAATGATGGTCCTAAACAAATCAATGGAACATCAAGACTTCAAAGAGAAACAACTGAAATTCAACTAATATGCAGATTAAATTGTGTGAAAGCAGGGCTGAATTGTGACTATGGATTCTTCTCTCATTATAACAGGTAATTTGACTTCACCCTCTCAATGTGCTGTTTCCTACAGTTTGAATCTTTACAAATGCTCTGATTTGCTGTTGCAGTATGACCTGATCTCATGTCTTACATTCCCCTGCATTTATTTTCATCCCATTCTGTAAGTTACCCTCTTCAAAGCATCTGATGAAGTAGAATTTTCTCCCATGAAAGTTCATGCGATAAATCAGTTAGTCTAAGTGCCACAAGACTCCTTGCTTTTTTTGCTTATGATGCAAATAGGTGCCTCTCTCACAATTCAATAAAGTCCATATTCCTCCTTGCACTCATTACTGAGTTTTGGTTGCATTAACATAGGGATTAATAGCAGACCACAGTCAGGTTAAGACATCTTCCATGGTTTATATGCTCTAATGTTTTCTCTCTAATGATTGCTCAGCCCACATCCTAGACCTCCTCTCTGTCAAGAAACACTCACCTTCTTTATGTCTGGCAGAGACCACTTAAACCCTTCCTAGAAAGATCAACACCTACTAATAGTTATGAATGTTTTGTGAACAAAGATATCTATTTACAGATGGGAACTGAATTCCCCTCACCAAGGTCTTGTAGCATCTTTAGTGTGGCCATAATACAACTACAGCATACAGTCACTAAAGCAGTTGAAGAGATTGCTGTAGTTAATCCACCTGTCCAAGATCCACTAACTACATTGACAAAAGAACACACTTTTCAACCAAGCAGAAACTATCCAAGGACTTGTGTCACCTTAAGTGCATCTCTCAGCAGTGTGAAGTTTTCAAACCTTTAAGTGACATAGCTGGTTCAACCTAAGTTTTAGTGTAGACCAGGCTAGGGTAACCTACCTGTGGCCCTCCAACTTGAGGTTAAGCTGTTTGAGATCTGTTTGTGTGGTAGAGAGGGGGAAACCTGGGATTCAGGAAACACAGGAACTGAGTTTTCCTGATTGCCTTGCAAATGGAGGGCCTTTCAAGGCAAGGCTGTGGCCTGGACTGGGGCGTCAACTAATGAAACACCACTGCAGAAGCAGACACTTAACAAATGGACATGGAAACTCATTTCGCCTGTGTGTGCAGGAGAAGGTAGCTCCTTTTCAAACCATTTGTTTATTTAGGATTATTAAAAAAGATTAATAAAATGGGATAATGTAGAGAACCTTCTGGCCTAAGTACCTGCATTCCTTGGATGGATGAGATGGCGGGGGTTTGGGGAGCTCTAGAAAGTTCAAGTTGCTTTCATGGATGTCAATTTGCATGTATTACTGCTATTGCATTTTTGTTTGTATTGCAGAGGCACTGAAGGGCCCTGATCAGGGATCATAGACTCATTATTCTATGCATTGTTAGAAAACAGTTCTTAATCAAAAAAACCCACTATCCATAGAACTAGACTATTAGAAGAAACAGACAAATAAATGAGGTTATGGTGGAATAAGTAGATAATGGGATAACGGTGAAATAAGTAGATCATAGCTAAATGGGTATTGTCTTGCTCATTTATTTTTCTACATAAAGACATCTCTCCCCACCTGCCCACAATCTGTGTATTTTAAGTTCCATGCATGTATCTCAAATTTCCATTACTGAACTTCACCTGGGGAATGCTTTCATTTTACAGGAAAGCATTTGGTATCACACAAGTGTAACTGAAATGAGCATAAACAAGGAGTCCCGTGGCACTTAAAGACTAACAAATTGGTTTTTTTGCATCTTTAAGTGCCACAGGGCTCTGTTTGTTTGTGTTACTGAACTAGACTAACATGGCTGCCCCTTTGGATCTCAAAATGAGCAAGTTTTCCTTGTCTTCTAGGATCAGTCTGAAACAATATCCTGTCTCCGAAGTGGACAGATTAAAGTGGAGTAAGCTTGCCACCCGTACCAAGGCCACTTCCTAAACTCGGTTACACCTGGACAGATTTCCCCATCTCATATGCAAAACGCACAGGCGTACCTGAGGCTCTGCATTCATCATAAGCAGGGACTTAATGCAGGAGTAGTTCCATAACAAGGTGGCAGAAACTCAAGTGCCAATCCCTATTCCACATCAGGCAGGGTGGCATTTGAACCAGGATCTCCTACATTGTTTAGGAACTCCCTAACAGACCTTTTGGATACAAAGGAGAGAGGGTCTTTGGCCTCACCTTGTCCAAGTACTGTAGCACCCAAGCCTCCCTTGTGCATCAAGCCTTTGGAGTGGCCTTATTGGCTCCCAGTCATGTAACAGGCATATCCTCAATGCTCAATAAATGATCAGGTCAGAGGCTGCTCCATATTGTTCTGTAGCAATCCAATTTCATATGCCATCAAGATACCCCAGGCTTAGCCTCAAGAGTGGCCATTGCATTACTTGGAAAGCTGACTGCAGGCAGGCCCTGGCCTCGCACCATAGTGATTACACCACCTGCAAGCAGCAATGATCGCTCAGGAATGCTCCGCCCCTCCTTGTCCTCTTGCTAAAGCGCAATGGAAAGGGCTGCTTAGTGGGAAACACATGCTCTGGTGCGTCAAGCAATTTGGACTTCATCTTTGCTGACTGGCCAGATGGCAGGGAACTTATGGCCTTTACACACATTCCTTTGATATTATCACTGAAATCCTGTCAGTTTTTCTGTTTTTTATTTAGAGCCTGTCTTACAAGTGTGTTTCCAGTTTGCTGGGTAAGAAAGTGAGATGGGACTTGAGTGTCCACTGGAACACAGCTGCCAACCTCTCCATCTCCTTAGACGTGGCTCTTACTTGAGACCTGCGATGAGCATGCACACCACATTTCAGAGCTACTGCTGCTGCCCTGGCAGGAATAAAAAGTCAGGCAGACTTCACACGTCTGCTCCAATGCTGCTGGGGGAAGTGAGTGAGGACAGATTTTCCATTTTATAGCCAGAGGCCCATCTTACGGGAAATTTCAGTCAGTAAAAGCAAAGTGTTACTGGAATGCTGCCTTCTCTGGGCTTGAATAGAATTTTATTATTAAATTTGGAGAAACAGGTGTGAGAAATTCATCACTTCCCCCGGGGGCTTGTTGAGATACAGCAGACTGTGGCAGATGCGATTGGGCTTCTGTCTGGCAAAGTTACCTGCCGACTGTACCTGTTTCTAATTAGCTGTGTGCGATCCCTCCCCTGGGCAGAGAATTAACAGCCCAGTGGGAATGAGTTTGGCGATAGCAGTGATATTGTCTGCTGAAAAGAGCTGCCAGATAATCCCTACTTTGCTTGCAGGACTCAGCTCAGTAGCTGGAGAAGTGGGACTCCTCGCAGTCACAAATGGGGTAGCGATGAAGGGTGGGGGAATGCCAATGCTCTGTCAGTGGCACTGTGAAACCTATATTCCCCCTACAGCGTAGGAAGCCAACAAAGCTTCTGTCCTCCCTTTGGGATGAATTTCATTGAATGACATTGAGCTCATGTAAAACAAATGAAGTCTGTTCCTTTAGGTCAGGGGCCTCAAACTCGTCACCACGAGGGCTTCATGAGGACTAGTTATGTTAGCCTGAGAGCTGCACCACTGAAACCATTTCATACAACAATACTGCAAATATTGGGAACAATAGTGGCATTGTGGGCCACAGGAAATAGCTTTAGGGGCTGCATGCGTCCTGCTGGCCACATGTTTGAGACCCCTCCTTTCGGTGATGTGGACACATGGGTTGCACTCTGCATTATGCCTCAGTTAGCAGGCTTCCTCGCTCTCTGTTCCTACGTCCCCTCTGATTCCAGCTACTCAGGTTGGGCACTGTGGGTGGATTTTAACCCTTAATGTATTGCCCATCAGTTCTCATAGGTACAAGGAGATTATATTGAGCTCGGGATCATTTCAGTACCAGCTAATATGTGACTAAATGGCCATATCTGGCTTAGTGGAGAGTAGGGGCTGGTTTAAATGAACCTCTGTCCTGCTAAAGGTTGGGGGGATGCATAAGGAGCAGTTGGATTCCTACCAGGGAAGGATGTCAAAGCTGGTGGCACTTGAAGTATAAAGCAAGGAGGACTAAGGCAAGGTGTCTCCTGCTAAGAATTCTTTGTTTCAAAAGATGGGATCAGGTTACAAAACTGAGGGTAATGCTTAGATAAGATGGTTTGGGTTTGACTGCCTTACACTTCATGGGTCAAATTTAGAGGTAAACCAAAGGGCAAAAGGATAAGTTACACAGTGGTAAGCAGGTGTGAGACTAAGGGTGACTAGAGGGAGTCTCACATCCCTGGTGAGGGGACCAGAAGCACATGTAAACTTATTCTCTTCTGAATTCAGCCCTCTTGGTTGAAACCTTTCCTATGTTGCTATTGCTCACACAAATAGATCATGAAAACTGACAGCACATGCCTCCTGCACCTTGAACGCCACTGTGCTCTCAGTATCCAGAGTACACCAAGTACAGCATTCATCTGAGACCAATCCCACATTCCTGGCTCTGGACACACACTGCCAGTTAACCAGCAAATGTTGCATCATGCAGGGAAGGAGAGAGAGATTTTGGGAGCCAAGCAAAGGTTTTGCAAACTTGGCATGCCACAGCTTTGCTCTGTGTAGGCCCTCAGCTGTACACAGGCAGGTTGGGGAGGATTTCAGACTGTGTGGACCAGTCCCACTGCCATGGAGACAGTGAAGCAAGCTGAGGTAGGTTAGACTAGATGACTCATGCCATCCCTTCTCACCCTATGATTTCTGTCATCTCTTTGACAGACTGAGCACTTGTGTGCTGTTTCTTGGTTTGTGCGGTGCATAGGGTCCTGGAAAACAGATTTTGTCTCTGCTTCTATTTTCAAATTGCTAGATGAGAACAGAACCCGAGTTCACTTGCATATTGAGCCAGTTTCAAGTTACTTTCTGCTTCTCATGAGCTATGCACCAGTACAAGGCCAGCCTGTCTGAACTGCAGCTGGTACAGAGAAAATTAATGACTGGAATAAGTTGCCTAGAAAAAGCTATGGAATCTCCATCACTGGAAATTTTTAAAAGCAGGTTAAAAACAAACAACTGTCAGGGATGGTTTAAGAGGGTACTTGGTCTTTCCATGAGTGCAGGGGACTGAACTCAATGACCTTTCATGGTTTCATCCAGTTTCTATGATTTTAGAGTTCTTTGAACCTTCCTCTGGAGTAGTTGATAGTGGACACTTTCACAGACAGGATAATAAATCAGATGGATCATTGGCTGGATGCAGTCTGGCAATTTGCAATTTCCTATTGATTTGGGTGAGAGTTACCACAGTGGGGGAATACAGTCTCCTTATTTTAACCTTTTCTTGGTTTGTCCTAAGGCTGTGTCCATTGTCTCACCCAAGAGGATTCCAATGAAATAAGCTTCCATGTCAAGGACATTCAATATATTGATGACAGTGTCATGGGAGCATCTAAAGTACTGGATTTAAGGAGAACCTGGAAGTCTACAGAACAGGTCAGGGATATGGGAGTGGCCGAGAGGAAAACTGAGGGCCGCAATCTGATTGTGAATAGACAGATGTAAATCCAGAACAGCTTTTCTGACATCCACAGAGATTTAAACTGTTGCAAATGAGCCCAGGACCTGCACCCCCAACTGTCAGGTCAAAAGGTTGGTATTCTAGACCATATGAAAGGAAGTGGTTAACATTAAAGCCAACTGTGTCAACAGACTATATTCCACCTGGAGGAAGAGGGGATCTATATGTGGCTGACTGACATCAGAAATCTGTAGGTGCAGTCTCTTGATGTAATATCAAAGAACACGAGGCTAAATGTAACATGTAATGCGTCAATGGAATATTATTTTTTCCTTAAGACCATGAATAACCTGATTATTGAAACCCTGGCTCAAAGATTGGGGTTTAAGGAATATCTCTAATTACAAATGGGCAAGAGACAGCAGAACAGGTCTATTAGCAGAAAACCTGAGTGAACACGAAGTTTCACCAAAGATTTATCCAAATCTATGCCAGTCCTCTTCCTTGTGCAAATCTGGCTGAAAGTGGCATGGGTTTAACCTTAGAGATTTCTGGCTTGCCTTAAATATTTCTAGGGCTTCCTGCATCAGGTTTGAGTTACTTCCTTTCCTGGCTGAATCCAAGAAAAACAGAAGTGTGGATGATTGAAAACTGGAAATATGTACTAAGAACTTGTTAAACACTCAGATTAAGGAGTCTAATTAAGATTCCTGCAGGTATAGCCACACGGAGATCAGGGTCATATAGGCAGGAAGGTATTCTTCAAACACAGGACGCAGGGGATATGCGAGGGCCTAATCTGAATAATAAGTGAGATCTTTTACCTCATGCACCATCAAATTAAAAAGATACAATGCTTAGCACATGCTTCTAGTCCTGGTGAATAACAAGATGCCAAGCCTTGAAATGGTAAGTGGGTAGGTCAGAAAATAAATCCAACTAGAGTAGCCGCCATGTTAGTCTGTACAGCAAAAACAGTCCTGTGGCACCTTATAGAGTAACAGATTTCTCTAGGCATAAGTTTTCGTGGGCTCCAACCCACTTCATCAGATGCAACCAGTTACTTGAGGGACAAGGATGCATCTCCATTGCAAACATCCTACACTCATTTCCCATGGTGGCTGTGAAATCAGACACCCTCAAAAGGTGGTGCAAAGAGGTTATTGCCCCTCTTTGACCTTAGTGGCTCTTCAAATATGGGTCCCTGGGGATGATTCAACTGAAAGAAGAAATTGGTGATGGGCAGGTATTTCTTTGCTACAGTTTTGTTTATTCATAAAGAAGGTACACTGTCCTTCTCCAGATGCAGGAAGGACCAAGAATAAAAGGAGTTGCTTAGCTTATAGTACCAAGCCTCTTTAGCCAATAGGCCCAAAAGCTCTCTTGCAGTGCTGGAACTAGCTATTTTGGTGCCTGGTGCACACCCAGAACAAGCAGCACAAAATGTGCCCTCAAATTGGAGCAGTGAGATGGCCCTACTTACAGCACTGCTCCCTCAATAGCTTTTTTTTTTTTTAACCCCCCCCATCACACTGTTCCTATGCTACTGCTTGGGTTTCTTGTTGTCTCTTTCACACACATATACTTCAGCAAAAGCCTTCCTGCCAGTCAGTTCCAACTCATGGATGGTGTCGTGGGGTATACTGCCCCGGTCGCTCAAACGCAGGGAGGAACCTGGTTTGGGCCCCAAACACAGCCCCTTGATTCAGGGCAATGCAGCCCACTAGCCAGAGTCAACATGCAAAGGCCCTTCGGTACAGGGCAATGCAGCCCACTGGCCGCAGTCAACGTGCAAAGGCCCTTCGGTACAGGGGAAGCATGCCCAGGTAGGGGGGTTCAGGCCCACCCGCTCCACTGAACCCCAGCCCAGGGCCCTGGAGTTACCATAGGGCTTGGCCCAGTCAGCAGGGATCCATACCACAACACACCAACTGAGACCACGACAATACCACAGCTCATCCCACTAGGCACTGCCCTAGGCTGCTTCCTACCTGTGTCTTGGACAGCATTCCCCCTTTCAATTCCCTGGGTCTGTCTGGTTTCACCACATCTTTGGCCTGGGTCCCGGGACCCTCACAGTGGAGTACACCTCACTCAGTGGCACATCTGGTAATCAGCATCCTCAGCCTCTCAATGGTGTGCTCCTTTAAGGTAGGAGCCTCCACCACACATCTGCTCCTTCTCCTGATCTGCCCCAGAGTGAGGGGAACTGCAGCCTTTTATGCCTGGGCAGCTGTTCGAGCATGCCCAGTAGGGCCTAAGGGGCGGGGCTATCCCTTTCCTTAGGGCATATAGGCCCGCTTGAGTGCACGGCAGGTCCACCCTATCACAGATGGGTTCACAACTCTCTTTTGTCTTAGGCAGGGTGGTTTCTACTTAGCTTATCACAGCCATTATGTTAATTGAAGCATGCTATCACGTCCTATCTCAAAGACTTTCCTGATGGTGCAGTTGCCAAAACCTCTCAACATTGCATAGTACAGTACCCCCTGAAGGCCAATGGGAATGTTGCCTCTCTTCGTCCTGGGAGAGCATATCCAGCAAAAGTCCTTTTTGAAAGTCATGTGCCCATCCCAAGTGGGACACCAGATGCTGTCCAGTGCTTGGGAAGGTTGCAGGGGCAATAGAATCACAGCAAAGACCCATCCTTTCCAGATGCATCCCATCTGGGGCACTCAGTGTCTCTGCCAGCACCAGCATTCATCTACCCCTCATACTCAAAGCATGCATTTAGCCATATGATGGTAGCCTTCTGCACAGGCATTCAAGGCAGGAAAGGCTACCACCCATGCAGCTACTGCTGTCTGTTTGGCCCCACATTCAGAACAGATTTAAGCTCTGACTGATGGCTCAGAAACTTAGTTTGAAAACCAACTTCCTCTTGCTCCATAAACTATCCCTTGATCACAGCTGACTCCTGCACCCAGCTGCAGGCACTTCAGATTGTATCCTCTGAAACAGCATGCAGCAACTCACCTGATGTAACCCCTCCACCCTTGAAAGAGAAAGAAATTGTGGTTTGTTGTGTGTTCTGGCTTTCCAGCTGAGACTTTCAAAAGTGAAGTCCTGAGTGCTTTGCATGGTCTTTAAAATCTGAGGGGAGCACTTTTAATTCACTTGTTGGCCATCATCTCCCCTTATCACTCTTAGCTGGAGCAGAACCGCAGTCCCTGTAGAGTTTGCCCTTTCATACCACTTAGTTCTCTTCTTGCAGCCCAAAGGGCTTGTATTTCAGTGATGTTGTGTGTATAAAGTTTGCTATGCATTTGCAGTTACTTCAAGCTCATCACAAAAATCTCTCTGTTCAGGAATCTCTCTTGGAAACCCATTTCTGATGTTCTTCCTGTGAAGAATCTAGGTGACTGGCACATCAACAGGAAGCTTTTGGTCATGTGTCCAGAAGCAGGATTGGCTGGGCCCCTCCTGAAAAATAAGGGTCCTGGCCAGAAAGTCGGGGCTGGCTATGCCCTTGATGGGGATGCTCCAATCATGCTGAAGCAGCCACAGCTGTCTTTTGAATTACCATCTCACAAACACCCTAATCTCAAATGTATTTAATAATCATTGGTTTGGCCCTCATCCACACAATCTGGACAATATGTGCTGGATGGAACCTGCAGGCACATTTGAATCATCTTTAAACATCTTTCCTTGGTGATGGAAGAAAGGAGGAGCTTAGAGCCTTCTGAATTAGTCTCATGAATCTCCCAGAGGTTCTAGCGTGGGAACAGACCCACAGAAGTATTGTATAGAGTGGCTGTGAACAAGGTGATGTAACTCAACACGCAAACTCACTTCCTCAGGAAAATTGGATCTGACTGCCATGGGGGGTGGGGGCGTGGTGATCTCACCCTGCAAGAATCCCAGTTACAAACAGATTTACAAACTCTTGTCACAGACAGTAAGTCATCCATGAGAATGTTTTCCATCAAATTCCACAGGCCAGGATTAGTTCAACACTGTTGTCTTCAAGCATAACTCACTGGAGAATTCGCATCACTAAGGAAAGTGCTGGCAGCATATACTGGAGGCAGGAAGAGGAACCCACTCGTCCTTGAATGTCACTTCAGGGATTTGGTTAGAGGAGCAGAGGACAACTGGCTGCGAGGATGTGTTAGCAAGGGGAGTCGCAGCCAGACATGCAGCTTTGAAACAGCATTACATGTTCCAGACTAAGGTCCTCTAAGCTGTCTGTCAAATCCAGTGAATGAAGGATAGATTAATCTAATTAAAGGTGATAGTTAGACTTTGTCTACTTTACCAAGTCATGCCACTTTAAATTTTAATGGTATAGTGACAAACGGCAATCCCTGCCTATCCTGGCTAATGACCATTAATGGACTTATCCTTCATGGGCTTATCTAGTTGTTTTTTTAAACTCTGTTCTAGTTTTGATCTTTACAGCATCCTCTGGCAAAGCGTACCACATATTGACTGTGTGCTGTGTGAAGAAATACTTCCTTCAGTTCATTTTAAACCTGCTGCCTATTAATTTCATTTGGTGACCACTAGTCGTTTGTGTTATGAGAAGGAGTAAATAACATTTCCTAAATTTACTTTCTTCATACCAGTCATGGTTTTATAGATCTCTATCATATCCCTTCTTAATCATCTCTTTTCCATGCTGAAAATTTCAGTCGTCTTAATCTCTCCTCATATGGAAGCTTTTCAATAGTCCTAATCATTTTAATTGCTTTTTTCTCTAATGTCTCAAATTCCAATATGTCTTTGAGATAGGGCTGATGTCTACATTTAAGAATTTAGTTCAGACTTACTAGTTTGAACTAAGTCTGAGGTTAGTCCAAATTAACCTTAGGCTAGTTCGGACTAACCGTGGCTTTTTAGTTCAAACAAGCTGCGCGTTCTAGTTCAAATTAAAGTTTTAGTTCAAACTAGAATGAGTGGCTAGTTGGAATTACTAGCTAAGTTCAAACCTTTTAAGTTCGAACTAGCCATTATTTCATGTATTGCATGTACTTAGTTTGAACTAAAGTTCAAACTAAACTGGCTAGTCCAAACTAAACAAGGGGTCTTACTAATTTGCAGTAAGCTTTGGCTAGTCCAAACTAAGAAATATCTTAGTTCGGACTAAGCAAAGCCAAGTGTGGCCATGTGCCAAATTAGTCTGGACTAAGCTTCCTAAGTTGGCAGTGTAGAAATACCCAAGGAGACCAGATTGCAAGTATTATTTAAGATGAGGGCATATCATAAAGTTATAAAGAGATAATATGATATTTTCTGTCATATCTATCCTTTTTCTAATGATTCCCAAAATTCTGTTAGTTTTTTTGACTGCTGCTCCACACTGAGTGTATGTTTTCACAGAATTATTCACAATGACTCCAAGTTCTCTTTCTTGAGCTGTTACCTAATTTAGATCCCACCATTTTAAATGTATAGTTGGAATTATGTTTTCCAGTGTGCATTATTTTGTGATTATCAACACTGAATTTTATTTGCCATTTTGTTGCCCTGTCACCTAGTTTTATTAGATCCCTTTATAATTCTATGCAGTCTGCTTTGGACCTAACCATCTTGAATGGTCTTTTATCATCTTCAAATTTCACTATCTGATTGTTTTCTCTTTTTTATAGGTTATTTATGAATATACTGAACAGCACTGGTTCAAATACAGATCCTTGGGGGACATCACTGTTTATCTTTCTCCTTTCTGAAAATTAAACATTTATTCCTACACTTTATTTCCTATCTTTTAACCACACAAGGAGTCCTATAGCACTTTGAAAGACTAACAAATTAACTAAGAAAGGCACTGAATATAGCCGTTTGAAGTGGAGTCACAGGACTCCTTGTTTGTTTTGCTGAACTAGACTAACACAGTTACCCTTTTGGAACTTATCTTTTAACCAGTTACTGAGTGAAAAGATGACTTTCCCCTCTTATGCCATGACTGCTTACTCTGCTTAGATCCTTTCGTGCGGGATCTTGTCAAAGACTTTCTGAAAATCTAATTATGCTATATCCACTGGATCATCCTTGGCCATATGATTGTTGGCATCCTCAAAGAACTCTGGCTGATTGGTGAGGAATGATTTTACTTTACAAGAATGTTATTGACTCTTTACCAACAAATCAAGTTCCTCCATTTGTCTGATACTTCTGTTCTTCAGCAGCATTTCAAACCATTTGCCTAGTAATGAATTTCCACTCACCAGCACGTTAATTTCAGGGATCACCAATGGTGTCTTGTTTAAAAAACAGGCATCACATCGGCTCTCCTCCAATCATCTGGCACAGAAGCTGATTTCAAAAATAATTTATGCACCACAGTTATTAATTCTGCAATTTCACATTTTAGTTCCTTCAGAACTCTTGGGTGGATACTATCTGGTTCTGGTGACTTATCAGTCTTGAATTTACTCATTTGTTGCAAAATCTCCTCTAATGACACCTGATTCTGGGGCAGTTCCTCAGATGTGTCACCTAAAAGGGTGGCTCGGGTTTGGGAATTTCCCTCTTGTCCTCATCTGTGAAAACTGATGCAAAGAATTCATTTAGTTTCTCCATGATAGCCTTATTTTCCTTCAGTGCTCCTGTAGCATCTTGATTGTCTACTGGTCCCCCTGTTTATTTAGCACTTCTGATGTACATAGAAAGCTTTTTCCTGTTACTTTCTGAGTCTTTGTCTAGCTGATCTACAGAGCCTTTTCTGACCTTCCTAATTATGTTTTTATACCTCACTTTGCTTGCCAGAATTTATGTTCCTTTCTATTTTCCTCAATAGGATTTAACTTCCACTTTGAAAAGGTTGTTTAGACAGGTTTGTTATTTAGACAGATGGCATGTTTTTTGTTCCACCCCCACTGTGTTGTTTTTTTGTTTTTTTTAATTTAGGGTATATATTTAAACAGCCTTTTATTATGGTGTCTTTCAAAAGTTTCCATGAAAGTTGCAGGGATTTCACTTTTGGCACTGTGCCTTTTAATTTTTGTTTAATTAACATCCTCTCTTTGTGCAGTTCTCCTTTCTGTAACTAAATGGTGCCATCGTGGGCTACTTGGGTGTTATCCCTCCCCTTTCTCCCAGGAATATTAAATTTTACTACATTATGGTCACTATTACCAAGTGGTTCAGTTATATTCATCCATTGGACCAGATCTTCTGCTCCACTTATGACTAAATCAAGAATTGTCTCTCTTCTTGCACCAAACGAAAACACATGCCATCTGTCCATTAGGCACGTAATCACACATGTTGAATTCAGTGCAATAAACTAGATAGCCTCCATTCTGTTCTTGGTTTCTGCCTGCATTCTCTTTTCACTCCTGCAACTCTTTCTTTTGTTGTTCATATTTAGCAGGGAGGTGGGGGAATATTTCTTTAGTTTACAGAATGTTAATGAAGTCAGTCTCTCTGTCCAGGCCCACTCTCTCTTGCCTAGCATGCTGCTAGGATCAGCACACGTTCCCCTTAAATAAACAGTGCTGGAACTAGATATTTTGGTGCCCGGGGTGTACCTGGCACACGCAGCGCATGAAATACGCCCTCAGATGGAGCAATGAACGGAGCTGCTCAATACATGCCTGGGGCAAAGCGCCGGTTGCCCCACCCTAGTTACAGCCCTGAAGTAAATACTCAATATTCTTTAGTCAAGCAACCAGCACACCATAAACTGCAGAGAACAGATGCACCCTAAGGATCACATGGTTGCTTTTTTTTTCCACCTGAAGAACGCTCTCACAAAGCTAACTCCCCCATCAGCTACCGCTGTTTGTTGCCGGGTACTGTACACAGAACAAAGACACAATCCCCTGTGCCAAACATAACACAAGTCATGGTGTTTCACCATGTAATTGCAGCATCAAAGCCAATGAGTCTTTACATCTCTGATCTTTACAACACTCAGCATCACAACATTCAGCATCACAGTATCTGGGTGCCATGGAAGGGTAAAACATTGTAGCTCTGAGGGACACTTGGTGTCGTGTCTCTGTTGCTTTTTTAAACTGCCCCCTTCCCAAAAAAAGAAACCTGATTCTAAAGAGACAAAACAAACTGTCTGACGAAGTGGGATTTTCTCCCATGAAAGCTCATGCAATAAGAAAAAATTGTTGGTCTTTAAAAGTGTCACAGGACTCCTTGTTTGTTTTGCTGAACTAGACTAACACAACTTCCCCTTTGCAACTTCAAAAGAGACAATATCAGGCAACCTTGTCATGCAGGCTTTTCATGAGCTTCTGCTGTGTTTATTTTTTCCTTTGTGTCGCTATGCTGTACTAATTTCTTTGGAAAAAGATGTTTTCATTTCAAGGATAACCAGTTCTGTAAATATTTATAAAAAGTGAAAAATGTGCCAAAGGTACCAGGATTCTAGCCAGTTGGAAAACGGGGCTTTCCTTGGTCCCTCTGGAAGACAAGTATAAACAGTGCAGAGAGCAGAGCTATATTTAAGATTGCACGGTGTTTTCCATCATAAGACCCTATTTTCAATTGTGTATAATTTCGCCAAATTTTAACTGTACAGGCTCAAGTTTTCCATCTCAGGTCTCTGTCTCCAGTGGAATTTTTGGGGAACACCTGAACTAAAACAGTTCAGTTGTGTATGACAATGAGATTTGATGAGCTGGGGAACAAACCCTCTTTTGCTCATGCTAAAAATAATCTTTCAACCATTGCAGCCAAAAATGCATGGGCTCACTCATTGACAGTTGGAGATATAAAGAAATACTGAATGGCTGCTTCAGTGACGAAGAGGTCCTGTGGCAGGGGAGAAAAAATGGTTGTGATCACATAATTAAAGAAAGTATAGTAATTCATATGCATGAACAGGCAAAATTAAGGCTGCACAAGTAATCTTCCTTGACTCTGTATTTCTAAATTCACTTTTTGCAAATAACAAAGGTGTAGCTGTGTTAGTCTAGTTTAGCAAAACAAGCAAGGAGTCCTGTGGCACTTAAAGACTAACAAATTTATTTATCTCATGAGTTTCGGTGGGAGAAAATCCCACTTTGTTAGACATTTCTGACAAAGTGGGATTTTCTCCCATGAAAGCTCATGCAATAAATAAATGTGTTAGTCTTTAAAAGTGCCATAGGACTCCTTACTTCTTTTTACAAATAGTCCTTGTGGTTCAGGAGGATTGTATGATGAAACAAAGTTTCTGTATGTCTTACTTTACTGGCCATCTAAGCTAGATTTAAAGGGTTGGGGGGCTGTTGTTTGTTTGTTTGTGTTTTGTTTCGTTTTACACCAGCGTGGTACAAAACAGCAACAGACACCAATGAAGTCGAATTTCTGCAAACTGGCTGTGATGAGCCAGATTCTCAGTTGATATCATGGGCCAAGCTCCATTGACTTGAGTGGAAATAGAACAATTTACATCATCTGAATCTTTAGCACTATTTATTGTTTACAATTAGGACCCGATATATCATTGCAGTATTCTGGTGTGATATGTGCAGAATCAGACCCTTCATACCTTTACCTTGGGTTGTCACAGCTTCTTCTGTCCTTCAGTTGTTGCTTGCCTTTGAGTTGGGAAAAAAAAAAGAAAAGAAAAAAATTGCTCTGAGCTCAAGAATTAATGTATGTTTAATTTCACACCAATTCAAACCATTTTCTAAGTGGCTTCAGCCACACTAGCCTCCCAGTGTTTTGGAAAGATTAAGGTGGATATTGGTTGCTCTTTCACTTGTGGAAAGGAACTCTTCTCTTTGAAATGGTTCTGTCTTTCCTGGCTATTGTATGAGCTACAGATGGGATGTAGCAAGGCTGAACTGTGTAGAAACAGCTCTCTGTCCAGTGTGTTTGTATGAACGAAACAGAATGGTGTTTACCCCCAAAAGTACAGTTCAATTATAAAACCCACTTTGGCTAACTCATGTCATTTTTGTGCCTCCATCCCTTACCTATAAAGCAGAGATATTAATGCTGTGTTTAACCTATCTCTGCTAAATTCTAAGATGTTCAGGTTAAGACTGTTTCTGTATATATACAAAGCACCTAACAGTGATTTCAAGCAGGCCTTCTCGTAATACAAACAACACCTACATAACCGAGAGCAGAATTTGCCTAAGCATGTTCCGTCATACGTTGTCCCCGATTCCGTTCTCACTCCGGTGTAATTTCAGGAGTAATGTCAGCAGGGTTATTGGAATTTCAGAAGCACAAAACTGATGTGAATAGAGAATGAAACACAGCTGAATTTCACTGAGATTGCAGAAATGTAATCAGGAGGTAGGAGCTAGCTAACTAAACTTGCATGATCAGCATGATTTCTCAGCGATTTTTATTTTTGAATAGCACATCACACACTAGCTACTATTTAAAAAAAAAAAACACCATTGCTGACCTCTTCCCTTCACCCTGGTACTTTTCTATCCCTATTAGGTTGGAATAGCAGCTTTCCAAATATCCTTATGTAATGGAGGCAATAGGTTTGACATCTACGCAAGCAATCAGCAATCTTGTCTATTGCTCCATCAGACAGAAGTGCTGGCTGGGCCTGACTGTTCATTAGACCTGCTGTGGGATGTTTAAAATTGACTTCAAGGAAACTCAGGGAATGTTAAGCAGAGAGATTCCTTCCCTGTCAGAATATATAAACATGAACAAATATGGGGTCTGTATGGAGATCATCATAGTCAGGTAACAGCTTGGCATGACACCCCATTGTAGGGCGAGGGCTGAAGTGTAAAAAAGTCCTTGTTTTACTTAGCTGCTGTAATATGTCACACAACTTCAGCTTAGCTCAAGTGCTGGCTGTGTTTCCATGTCCTGCACCCAAATCCTTCTTAAAGTGCTGGCTGCAATCAGAGCATTTCAACCTTTTGTTTGCTTTAAACTGTTCTTCTGTCCTGTGTTTCTAGAAACAACATGCATGCTTTGTGCCAGATGCTATGGCTCCAGCAACACTGAATTACAGCTTGTGTTGGAGAACATGTAATCATTTGTTTAATGTAGTGGCCTAGATTTGCACATGAAAGCATCCAGAACATGTGTAAACCAACTGGACACATTTAATAATTTCACCACTGTGCTGGTATCCACATATAAACTCAGGTGATGTCACAGCCAGGAACACTTTAGACTCCAAACAAGGAGTCCTGTGGCACTTAAAAGACTAGCAAATTTATTTTTGCATGAACTTTTGTGGGAGAAAAGCCCACTTCTTCAAAGTGTCTGATGAAATGGGACTTTCTCCCATGAAAGCTCATGCAAAACATAAATTTGTTAGTCTTTAAGTGCCCAGGATTCCTTGTTTGTTTACTGAACTAGACTAACATGGCTACCCCTTTAGATCTTAGACTCCAAAGCATCACCACATACACTTCTTTTGACCCTATGAAGTGCTTTGATGGCTATGGATGAAAAGCTCCACACAAGAGCCAGGTCTTATTATTATTATACAGAATGCTACCTGACTATGGCAGGGTTCTCAAAACATGCGGCCCCTAAAGTTATTTCTTGCGGCCTGCAATGACACTATCGTTATCGATATTTGCAATATCATTGTATGAAAAGGTTTCAGTGATGCAGCCCTCAGGCTAAAGTACTGGTCCTCATGTGGCCCTTGCGGTGATTTGAGTTTGAGACCCCTGGAGTATGGGCCACTTAAAGCTTTTAGTAGCAGGAGTAATCCCATTGATACATAACTAAGCACTACTAACCCAATTGTCATTCCTGACATGCAAAAAATTGGGTTTTCTGCCTGTGTACGTATGTAAAGGCAAAACACACCCACGCACGCACACTACGTAATGGTGCAAAGTAACTTGGTCAGAATGAACAACGTATCTATTTCTATTTGGGGCTATTCATGGTGCTAGTGAATTTAGTGGCTTCATGCTGACTAGCATCTGGCCCTTTATTGTGTCATTTGTGACATTTTCCCATTCACCGTCTTGTTATGGAGTTTTCCGCACTATATGGACTGACTCACTGCTGGGATCTCTCTCAGGCTTCATTTCCTAGAGCCAGGGTCTCAAACTCAAATCACCATGAGGGCCACATGAAGACTAGTACAGGGCTCCAAGAGGACTAGTACATGAGTCTGAGGGCCACAGGGCTGAAACCTTTTCATACAATGATATAGCAAATATCGGTTAACAATAGTGTCGTTGTGGGCTGCAGGAAATAGCTTTAGGGGCTGCATGTGGTCTGCAGGCCACATGTTTGAGACCCCTGTCCTAGACGCATAGAGTGGATTCTCTAAGTGCTCAGTAAAACAAACAAGGAATCTCAAGGTACTTTTAAACTAACAATTTATTTATTGCATGTGCTTTTGTGGGAGAAAATGCCATTTCAGAAAAAGTGGGATTTTTCTCCCACGGAAGCTCATGCACTAAATAAATTTGTTAGTCTTTAGGTGCCACAGGACTCCTTGTTTGTTTTGCTGAACTAGACTAACATGACTACCCCTTTGGAATTTGTCCAAGTGCTCAGTGTTGACCTAACTCTGCTGCCATTGAAGTCACCGCTAAAAATCAATTGAAGCAGCATTAAAATAACCCTGAGCGCTACTGAAAATCCATCCCCAAGATTTTCTCCTTTCTCTTGGGTAAGTTTTCATCCCTGCACAATGAACATGGCTTCCAAACTCTTCCTTGCCTATGATACCAGGTTGATCTTATTCCCAATTCTTTCATTGTAAAACTGCAGAAACATCTGAGACCAAAGTGGAGTATATCAGATAGACTTGATCCTCAGACCATTTGAAGTACTCAGTGGTATGGTGGAATATGCAGGTTTTTACTGGAAATTTTTGATTTAGGCGCTGCATTTTCCCTCTAAGTGGGGATGGGGGGCTCCTTTTAGTTTAAAGCACTGGTCAATGGCCAGGCTATTGACTTAGAAGTTTTCTAAGGCAAAAAGAATAGCTTCCCTTCATACCTTTCTAGGCATCCAGTTCTATACTTGCTCCACTGTGAATCCTCCAGGTTTTCTATCTGACTTTTACGATGCTGAAATCCTATCATAATCCAAACACTGCATTGGTCCAGTTTCAAAGCAAATCCCCAGAGGTCTGTTGTGGATGTGATACACAAGGCAATTGCTTAATTTGGAAACACTTTTTTTAAATAGAAAGTTACAAAAGCCAGAGCTGATGCTGCCACCTTATCCCAGCTCCAGCAATAAAACTGAAGTGCACTGCCTGTGTCTCTTTTGGAGTGGTTTCAAACACTTTTGTCAGTGAAATGGGATGAAGGTTTCTCTCACATCTTCCACGTACCATTTATTAGAGAATTTAGACCAACAACAGAAAAACAAAAACAAAAACAAAACATCAGCAACATGTAACCGATAAAGTAGACAGGGCTGGAGGTCTCTTTATCAGAACTAGTTCACTACAATCTGATATGACTACAGAAGGGTACATCTACTCTGGAGCCTTAGGTCGACTTAAGGAAAGTTAGGTCGACCTACAGACCCCCATGGCCATACTGGACTTTTATTAAGTAGACTTAAGTGCTTCTTTAAGTTGACTTAATAACACCACCTCTTAAGTCAACCTTATTAAGTCAACTTAAGCCACTGTAGATGGAGAACAGCACTTAAGTTGACTTAACTGGCCTCCAGACCCCCTCCCAGAATTCCTGGCCACCAGGAAGGGTCGACCTAGCACCTGCTATTGTGGATGCAGGAAGTCAACAGGAGTTTCCAATGTGGAGGCTCTAAATCGACTTAAAGTCAACCTTGTTAAGTTGACTCAACAGATCTTCCAGTGTAGACATACCTGTAGAACCCATACAAGCTATATCTCCCCAGGTTTATATATTCTCATTGCAGCTGGCTCCAACCCCTCTCTCTCAGCAAAGAATTGGGGTCCATATCCTCCTCTACCTCCTTTAAGTAGCAAAAGTGTAGCAAGAGACTCACAAATATTCACTAGGGCCCTCTATAGGTGGAGCCATGTCTACAGAAAGATTTCAGGAAACTCTTCCATGCCTCACATTTCACTGCTCTGCTTATCAGTGCAGTTGGCAAAAGGAGCCAAAAAACTATCTGCACAGGAACCATTTCCTCAAGGCTAAATCCCTAGATGTCGCCGCCAGGGAAAATAAAGTGATAGCTCTCAGGTAGACTGCTGACTTGACCCACCTCTTCTAGGTCATTCTCATTCTATTACTACACAGTAACTGATTTTGCACTACATTTGTGATGGTACAGCTTCAGGAAAGTGATCATTAAAATAGTACCAGCCTGGGTGAAAATCACTTCCTGTTGGAAATAATGGAGGAACTGGAATTAACCTGGAAAATTAATTCCAGTGGGCTTGAATTTCTAGGATAATATATTTTTGAATGCAACCATAAGGAAAGCCTCATTTTATGGAGTGAAAATGGGGAGGGACTTCAAAGGTATTGTTCAGATCAAAGCAGTAGGGAGAAAATGTTTTATAGCAGCTAAATATTGCAAAAGTTTATAACACCATGTATAGCGTTTGTGTGGAAACAATGAAACTACTTCTGCAACGCATCCTTGGTGGAAAAGACATTGATCCAGGATGCAAAGTAGCCTGTAGCAAGTGTTTTAAGAGAACAGATCAGTTAATGCTGCAGAAGGTTTTTGCACAATAACTGAAAAGACAAACCAGCACTGCTCTGTCTACACACTTGACGCAAGTATGCAGACATTACCCATCTAGCAGTAGTGAGGTATGTGGATGGAAAGTGGGGGTAGGTCTACACTGCCCACGCTTTTCAGTTGCAGTTGAAAGGAGATATGCAAGTTACTTAAAATAACTTGTGTCTCTGCATTCTGACATCCCTAGTCTTGGCAAGGCCACAGCACTGAGCTGCAGGGAAGGGCCTTGCTTCATTTCAGAGTTAACCCAGTTGCCCGTGAGCTGTTTAGAGACTGACTTACTCCTGGGCTGAGTGGCTCTTCAGAGCCAATCAGTTGATCATGAAGTTTGAACTGATGGTGGTCTCAATGAAGATTAGCCCTTAGAACAGAGGTGGGCAAAGTAAGGCTTAGAATGACAGCACACCAAGCCGATGGTACTTATTAAAGTCTATTTCAGATAAAATATATTGAACACAATGCTTGTTAATATGACACATAAAGGCTTAGGAATGAAATAGGATAGTAATAATCAAGAAAGTATGGTTCTATTCCCACAAGTAGTGGGGGAAAGATATCAGCTATTTTTTTTTTAATGGACAAATAATTGCAAATTTGGCAACACCAGGTGTTCCACAAACTTGTATCCATTTCACCAAATTGTTCTTTTCAGGGGGATAAAGAAAGAAAGAAAGAAAAAGAAAATGGCATTTCAAAATTTCTAAATGAATTGTGTTTTAGAGTTTTTCATCTGTTTTGTCTTGAAGAAATGTAAAGTTTTCATTTCATTTCCTATTAAATTCTGAAATCGGTAACAATGATAAGAATGAAAAAAAGTTTTATTTGATTTTTTATTTATTTTACTTTTCAGTTCATAGACAGTTCAAACATTTTCACTTTTGGTCTGATTGGAAATTTTTTTTTTTGTTTTGTTTCTGTTTTGATTTGTCTAAAATTGTGAATCAGCTAAAGAAAATCCAGCTCTGATTGCTACCACTTCAATCTCTAGCCTTGAACAAAGCATTTTATTTCCCTGTAGTTCAGTTTTTCTAACTCCAAGATCCTGATTTAGCAAAACACTCAAAGGCACATTTAAACTTCCGATATATGTTTAAGTCTTCCTCATTTAGCTAAGCACATGCTTAAATACCATTGAACTCACTGGGAAATAAAAACATGTTTAAATTAAGAGTATGCCTAAGTACTTTGCTAAATTAGGGCCTGAGATGGGTATAAGACTCTCTGACACACAGCTAGGGGTATTATTAAGCATAGCTATCACATGTTTGTAAAGTGCTTTGAGATTATTAGGGAAGAGGTAATACAGAAGTGTTAAAACTTGCTAAAATGGATATAACAGATCGTTTTGGATCTCAGACTAGGTATGGGTGACTTTCTTGTTGCCAATCTCTTCTGATAAATTCCCTAATGCAGTAAAGACTTGAACTTTCCGTTCTTCCTGAGTATGTGGGGCAAACTAAAACAGCTTTATAGCCCACAAATCCCCAGTCCTGGGCAGTAAACAGAATAAACCACCAATGCTATAAATCATGGGTGTGATTCTAATTTATCCCTTTGGCTTTAAAAGTGAGCGTAAATGTAATTTATGGCTACTGTGTCATGACACCTTTATGCTGCCCCAGTGGTGTAAAGAGGCTTTAGGGTAAAAGATATTCAGGCCCTAGGTCTTTGCCAGCAGCTGTGTTACAAGTCCAAGTGTAAAAACATCACTCACAACTGCCTCATTAACCAAAATAAAACAAACGATACAAAATAAACTAGAAAGCAAATGGCTGGACTGCTCTGTCTTTGGTGATTTTCACCAGAGCTCTCGTTTCAGATCCAGACTCCTTGTCCTTACTTGTTCCCTAACGAAGTGACTGTGTTTTCACAGGAACAAAGAACTCATTAGAACTGTCATGGACGGAAGAGCTACTTAGCCGGCTTGTCTGTTTTCGCAGAACTGCTGTACTTGGTCATCATATGTGGGGTCAGGAAGGAATTTTCCTCTAGGCCAGACTGGCAGTGATCTTTGCGATTTTTTTCCTTCCTATGCAGGATGTGGATGTGGGTAACTCACCAGGATTATCTGGGTGTCTCTCATTTAAGGATTTCCCTGCCTTTGTAGGGGGCCCAGAAACTGCTGCACCTTGATGCCTTCTATTCTCTCCCTGTGGCATATAATAGTCTAGCCCAGGGGTGGCCAAACTTATGGAACTGAAGAGCCGCACAAGTTGATTATTAAACCTTCAAGAGCCGCACTGAGGCATATAGCCATATTTTACTTACTCCACAATTGCTAAGTTTAAAATTCATTGCACATTTTAATTTTTTTTTATAAAAAGAGGGCAAATATTGATCCTACTAATGTCAGATTCTAATAATTACTTAAAGTTACCATGAAAACTAGGCCTACCTATACAGTAAAAACTTAGCTTCTCCCTGCCATCCTGACCATGCCACCACATCTCCACACCATCTCTGACCATGCTGCCACTTCTCCACACCATCCCCAACCATGCCACACCTCTTCCGGCCGTGCTCTTCTGTGAGCCACACTTTTTCTTTGAAGAGCTGCATGTGGCTCGCAAACCGCAGTTTGGCGACGCCTGGTCTAGCCTCTTGAGGGCTGAAATACAGAGGTCTCAATTTGATTGCTGGGTTTAGTGTACAGATGGAAGGTGCTGTTGGTGACTTGTCACATACTTGTCAGTGGTCCTGGCTGGCTTCCACCCTTATGACTAAATAAACCCTGATGCTTTGATTCATCTTCATTACACAGCCCCCTTGACAGCAGTGGGGTTGCTCACCCAGGGATAGACCACCACAACTCTTCCTTGGTAAAACAGAGGAGTTAAAGGGGAGTGAAGGGGCTCACTCATGGAAGTGGCACATCCATGCTTGTCTCAGGGATTTGCTCTCTCAGCTAGAGCACCCACTACTGATGGTGCCTTCGCCACCATGTTCTCCACCTGCAGACCCATCTTGGCCCAAGAAATGCAGCATCTTTTTCATGACCCAGCCTTCCAGCTATGCCACCATCCTTGTTCCCCCTTGTGAAGTGAGTGGGGAAGAGAGGGTTAAAATCCCCCAGTTCTATGGTCCAGCCACTTCTTCAATGACAAGTGGGAGGGATCCACTGCTACAGGTCCTGACCCAGGGATCCCGCAAGATATCTGCCACCTGGTGCATCTTTTTAACTCTGCCTACAAGTCCCAGCAGCCAGCCAGGAGATCCTACTTAATTCGCTGGTCCCTACCAGCAACCGCCTTGTCCAAGGTGACATGCTACCCTTCCTGCAGCCCACTAGGAACACACCTCTTACTCCTTGTGCTCCCCAAAGCAACTGATTCACTCTGGGCTGCAGCGCCTTTTTATATGAGCTCACTGGGCCTTGATTGGCTGCACAGAGGCCACTCAGAGGACTCACCTCCACCAATCCTTTCTGGGCATGGTTAGGCAGGCCCAACGGGCTTCCATTAACCCGTTCCTCTCTAGCGTGCGGTGAACACCCCAACACAGATAGAATAAAACCCATGCCATCCTTGCATTGATTGTAAGTCCAGCAGCAAGGAACAGAGCAGGGGCTACTCCCCAGTCACTTTCCAGTGTAAGTGAATAAGGACTTGTATCTTTTGTCTCACGAAACTGGCCAGAGTTGTTGGGTGTGTCTACACTAGAGGTTTAAGTTGACTTAAGGAGGCTTAAGTTGAGTTAAGCAGAGCCTTAGCCATATTTAGAAATTATTATGACAACTTAAGGGCTTCCTTAAGTCAACTTAATAACTTTCACTCTTTAAGCCAATTTAGGCATTAATTTACTTTATTAAGTCGATTTAATGCAATATGGCCATCTAAGTCGAGTTAAGAAGCCCTTTGTAATAACATGTGCCTGTTTAAGTCACGTTAGTATAGTCGACTCATGCAAACAAATTTTTTGTTAGGACACTTTGGCTATGTCCACATGTACATGCTGATTTCAATTTAAGTAAAATTGAAATAAGTTAATTCAAAATAAAATCATTAACTGAATGAACTTAAATCAAATTAAGCAAAAACTTCAAATCAAAATAGCAAGTCCAGACACAGGTCTTGCTATTTCGAATCAGGAGAGGGGTACCATGGGAGGTGTGGCAACATGGCCCCCTCCCTTGACCATGTCCCCACCCGATATATACGAAAAGGAAGGCATCCTGGGAAGGAGAAGGGCAAAACTGTTATTTTGAAATAATGGTTATTTTGAAATAACATGTCCGAATGGTGTTATTTCAAAATAACTGTTTCAAAATAACAGCCATTTCGAATTAAAGGTTTAAGCTATTTTGAAATAATGTCTCTTGTTTCGAAATGACGGAGCTCGTCATTTCGAAACAAGAAAATGTCATGTGGACCTAATCTTTTTAAAATTAAAATAACCAGTGTTATTTTGGTTTTAAAGTATGTGTGGAAATACCCTTTCTTAAGTCGACTTAACCAGCTTTGTTAAGTCGACTTAAGAGAAGTATAGACTCACTAAGTTGACTTAATATGGTCAACTTTTGGGAGACTTTATCAAGTCAACTTAACAAAGTTCTGTAGTGTAGACATAGCAGTTGAATGGATGCACAATAGGGAAGTAATCTGCTCCGTGAAAAGTTCTGAAATTACTCCCCTTCTCAGAGCTGGGGGGGGGGGGTTGTGGAGGGCAGGGCAAGAGCCAATGACAGTCACATCAGGGGCTGGACAAACTAGTTAGATTACAGTTAACTTGGGTGCCTGCACAAACTGCATTTGAAGCCAGGATTGCAGCCTGAGCACACCTTGAGTCAGATTGCTCTGTTGTCTCTGTGCCTTTGCATTGCCCCTCACTCAGTGCAGATTGAAAGGCTCATACCTAAACCGCTCTCCCCCACACTGAGAAGTACTATTTGCTGTAGGTCTGATGGCAACAGGCCTAATAAATTCAGCTTTCTTGGTTTTTCCTCTCTGCAGAGTTCTCCACTCCTTACTCCCACTGTCAACACACAGATCCATGACCTAATTCATTCTTCAACTGTGCAGTGGCAGAACATAAAGAGAAGTGACAGTTGAACAATCTGGAATGATGGCACCGTGTCTTGCATGTAAGACTTAAGTCATTTCATTCTTTAGACATCACTCTGCTTCAAACAGTTCTCTGTGCTTGATTTGTGGCACGCACGATGACACAGGACACGGTTGCAAACGTTGTAGAAACAACTTAAATTCCTGTAAAAGGGGATCAACGCAGCTCTGACTACTCTAAGCAGGATTAAGTTGCCTTTGTGTGATCTTCCAGAGGGCTTAGAGACTCTTGACATTCCTTTGGAAATGAGGAGTAAATTGTCTACTGGCAGATATTTAAAAAGTGTGTAGGGAAACTAGTCTAGCTACAAAAATACAAGTCCTTTTCAATCTCAGCCAGTGCAGATTTTAGCAGGAACCCCTGACACCAGAAAATTCTCCAAGTGGGAAAAAATGACGATGGGAAGTGGAAGCACCATCCTTAGGGACAGTACCATTGTAAGATGACAGCACAGCCCAAAAAGCAAGTGGATGGAAATGGAATGAGACCAGAACAGCTGACTAGGGCAATATCAAGGTACTCGGATAGCATGGAGATGATGGTACTCTTTATGCCTAGATAGATAGATATGCCCCAGGACAGTGACGGGTTGAGGGGTATATCTGCACCCACTGGCTTAGAAACTTAATCAGAAATGTGCAGAGCTGATGCCGCTGCAAAGTGCATTTTTTTGTGTTGCTGAACAGCTGCTTTTCTCTTTGTTAGGTATCTCTTGCCCTTGCACAGGGCAAGTGCACCTGTATTCTTCCTCTATGACCCACTAGTACATTCACTTTTTGGTTTCCAGCTCCTCAGCCATCACTTCTCTTGGGAGAAGGCCTGGGCCTTACTTCTTCCTGGCCTGGGTTTTTCAGATTGCACTATTCCCTTCCTATATTGTGATGTTTTCAGCAAGCCAGACTGCCTAGGAGAGCAAGCTTTCCCTGCAGAGACTATGAATGGCTAATGGCCTGCAGTCACCACACAGCTCCTTTTAAGCAAGTATGTTTATACTTAAGGAGAAAGCATTACAGAGAAAACTTGCTGAAAACAAAGAAAGAAGCTTCATGCCTGCTGAGCAGCTTAGCAGAGATCACCCCAATTCCAGCCTTGGGCACTGGTGGAAATTGTCCTTCAAAATGTGTGACTGGGTTTGATTACAAGCTTCTGCCTCAGTTTTCAAATCACCAAGAGCCATAAGTTGTTCAGTCTTTGCTTTTATATAGCCTGGCCTTTGATCTTGGCCTCATGTAAGAAGTGATTAGTAGAAAAAAGGTTGGGCTTTTTGTGTAACAAGAGGTAGGAGATTTTCATTCCTCTCCCCCTTCAGCATTCCCAGGAAAACCACATAACATGTTTTGTTCTAAAAGTCCATTGCTGTCTAGCACAAAGTACAAACTCCCAGCTCTCACATTTCCCCTCTGGAAAGTTTACATACAATCCTGGCCAATGCAACTATGTTCATTTCACACAATCAATGCAAAGTTACTTAATAAGATCACCTCAGACAATTTTCTGCAATAGCCATATCTGTTACAGCCCCATCATTGTACCATCTATACGTCTGACAATCTTCAATGCATTTATTCTCACACATCTCTGTGAACTGCTATTACTCCATTTTATGAGTAAAATACTGAGGTAAAGCAAAATGAACTGATGTGTGCAAGGTCACACAAGAATTCTGTAGTGAAGCAAGGAACTGAATACCTAGTGTTCATTAGTCACAAACCAGGACCCTAACCAGTAGACAACTTTGCCTCTTCAGAGGAAAAAGGCCAGAATGTTTGCATGTGTTTGTGGATGAGATAAAAAAGTGAAAGAAAAAGAAGAAACTAAAAAAATGAATCCCTTCTGGTAATGATTGGGTTTTGTAATAATGAGAATGAAAAGAGCCCAGAAGTAAAACAACAATGACCAAAGAAGAATGGTTTTCTTAGAAATGGCCTGAGTGTGCTGAAAGCCAGCTCATCTCATGATGCCTCTTTTACTTTCCCTATTATTATCCAGAAAGTCTTTAAAAGTGTGGGTGTAAATCAAGAGTAACCACAATTAAGTCAATGGAATTACACATGTGTAAAACCACTAAAGCAAACATAATCAGCTTCCTGTCAGACCTGGCACTAAAAAATGAGATATGAGAGTGTATTAAGCAGAGCCAACACATGTGATAATAGATTAATAGACGTTAAGGTCAACTGGGCTATCATGAACATCTAATCTGATCTCCTGAAAAACACAGAACAGAGAATTTCACCAATAATTTCAATATTGAGCCAGTAACATCTGTTTGAACTCATGCATATTTTTTTAGAAGGTGTTCTACAGAATGTGATAGGGATGGAAGAAATAGGCTTCTATAGAAATTAAATAAAGGACTACAGAAATGACTCTATAGCTGTACAGAGTTCACATCTTTTCAATGATTTTTCTTTTTAAATACCTCCTACCGGATTCAATAATGGGTATAATTCTCTATCCTATTAAATTCTATAAAATACCTTGTAAAACTTATCAAAAGGATCTCATTTTCCTATTAAACCTTATGGAACCTTTTTTTTTTTTGGGGGGGGGGGGGGGAGGTCAGGCAAGAAATGTTGTGAGAAAACACATATGATCAACGTTTCTGCCAGGGAGCCAGACCACCAACCAACCTGTTTAACACAAGCCAGGAGTGGCATGATGCCAAGTTGGCCAGTGGGTTTCTCTCCCAGATGAACTTTGTCCCAGGGAGGAAAAGAAGTTCAAGCACAAGACAAAGGCATATTTCTTTTCTCCAACTTTTTTTATTCCACTTTTTAGGCCGCCTATGAGTCTTTATTGCAGGCAGCAAATTATTAATTGCACTTTGGGACTCAGTTAGTGTTTTTACCAATGGACTTTTGTCAGCTGAGAATCAAAGTAGCTAAACATATTCCACTTTTGCTTGAGATTTCTTTTGTTTAGGTGCATTGTTAAAAAGACTTTTTATGGAGTAGTTTGCATTCATTGTGGTGGGTAGTTGGACAGTGAGCCCCTGCAATGAGTTAATAGGTGGTCTAAGACTGAGTTTTGCTCTCTTACCTGTGCTCTTGTGGAGCTGCTCTAGTTACACGGATGTAAAAGAGAACAAAATATGGCCCCCTGGCAAAGACCGAATGGCTCTGGCACTCGCCATGAGAAATGCTCCCCATGGGAGATCATGATGAATGTGTTAAGAGTCTGCTCACTGCAGATGCACCCTACCATTGCTGGGTCATTGCAACTTCTTCTCCACAGGCATCTCTTTTCAGTTCTGCTGTGGTTTATTTCTTCCTGTGACTTGGTACTCCAGCAAGGTTACTTTCATCCAACTAAGTGAGACTTTCTCCCACAAAAGCTCATGCAAAAAATAAATTTGTTAGTGCCACAGGACTCCTTGTTTGTTTGTTTTCCCTATTCAAGGTAAACCAAGCCCAACTGAATAATGGTCTGGCAGCATCTCACTTTGTGGGGGAACTCTGGAGGGTTCCTGCCCAGGGACCCTGTAAGGAGCAGACAAAGTGTGTTCCAATCATCTGCTGTATCCTTGGGCTCTTCTTACCATGGTCCATGGACAGACTTTTCACATAGTCTCTTCCCAAGCTGACTCTTCTGCAAAGCCTTAAGAAGGGGAGCCAAGCTAGATTTGGGGAACAAAATGTGTGGCAGCAGGACTATTCTTTACCAAGGAAGTTCTGAAATTTAGGATTTCCTAGTTAGACACTGGCCTCCGTTAGGTGTTTCTTTATAGGCCTAGCTCAGAGTCTTTCCCAATCAGCCACTGCAGAGCTTGGCTTTTCCTTTTTTCAATCTTCTCCCTCCCTTGACTCTGTACCCACAACCCCTTATTAACCCCTTCTTGGTTGGTATGGGGTCTCTATACCCACCGCTGTGTGCCAGTGCTGTTGACAGAGGCAATATGATACTGGACTTGGCTGCTTCCGTGGTGGGGTGATCCATCTAATCCATCTTCTCTTCTCTGGCAGTGGCTAGCACTTGATGGTTCAAAGGAAGGTGCAAGAAACCTAATACTAGGCAGATGTTGGATAATCTGCCCCTATATTAGATTTGCTGATAATCCATTTTGCTAGCAATTGGTTTAAACTTTGAAGCATGATATTTATTATCTCTTCCAGAATTCACATTAACCATTTGCTCTGACACGGCCTGATAATCATGCTTATCTGTACGAGACCCCTGCCCACCTACATCCTATTCCAAGCTCTGGTCTATACTTGCTGCTGGTACTGGCAGCAATCAACGGGAGATGTATAAATTATTTAAACTAACTCATGCATCTTCCTTTGACTTCATAATGCCTACTTGTCACACCATCTCCGCTGAGCGGAGTCAACGGAAAATGTCCTTCTCTTGACTCAACACTTTGTTACTTTCCGGAGTGGTCTTAATAGGTTGACCTCTGTCTACTTCTAAATTTGATTGACTGTGTCTTTACTGATGCTCAGCTGAAGTTGCACAATCAATCCTACACTGTCATGGTGCTGCCATCAGTGTAGCCATGCCCTTAGTCTCACCGGACCTGCCCCTGTAAAATCTATCCTGTCAATTGTACAGATAGATGGTACGTAAGAAGGCTGCACACAGAAACTTGTGTTACCAGCCTGATTCTCTGATCTCAATGAGACAAGTTTGGGGCTTACAGGATGGGGACAAAGGTGACTTAAGCCACAGCCAAGCAAATAGATGGATAAGATTCTGGTACTGGGTAGGGTACCAATATTAAGTACTCTGCAGTGTAAAAAAAATATTCTTAAAGCTAGGACAGAAGGCCAAGTTAGACTAGTGGCCAACTCATGGCCTTATTGTTTATGCCAGTCTAGTCCTCTCAGAGCAGGGCCCAGCTGCAGCCTCAGACACCCCCCACCCATGTCCTTTCTCCAGTTGTTCCTCCAGAGCACATCATGCAAAGAAGCAGTGGGGGACAAGGCAGAGGGAGCCAGGCACACCCACTCCACCAAGCTCTGACCCAGAGGCTGAGGGGCCTTTCAAAGTATGCATCCCAGTTACTGAGATACCCCAAATTACATTCCTCCTGGGGTCACTTCTGACCAGTCTGAAGCACCTCAGTTTGGGCACGGTATTGGCTTGGCAGCCTCTTCTCAGTCTCATCGGATCCTGGTCAGTTGGTCCATCTCTTTTAGACTGCCAGCTCCCAAAGATGAAGGGAGGAGCCAAGTCCCTGAGGCTTGAGCAGCCTTCTCTAACTTCTTTCCACAGCTCTCAGCAATCGCCTGGCTTCCTGGTGCCAGACACAGCTCATTCCCCCCTCTCCTGGGATGCCTTTAAACTGATCCTCCACTGGGAACATTCCTGCACTTATTGAATGGTCGGACCTCTCTAGGACAGTGTTGCCCTAATCCCTGCTAGTCCAGGTTTGGTGTGGACCCCATCACACTACCTCTGTCTCCAAGGGGTTTGCCTGGCATTCAAAGAGCCACAGAATCTGGTAACACTCTGACTGCACCCTCTTTTCCCTGGCCGTACTTACAATGTGGAATGGAGAAGGCTGATCTAGAATCTGCCATGGCCTACTGATTCTATCAAAGAATATCACCTCAATGGCAGAAGCCTTAAGCTGCTTGGTTCAGCTGAGTTTACAGGTCCTTCATGTGTATGGACTGGCACAAAGTGGCTTTAACAGTGCCCAGGATCTCAGCCAATATGTATCAAAACATGTAAGTGTCTTTCTTTTACTCTTCGTCTCCTGCCACATGAATGTTGCTTGACTTTCTAAACTGCAGGCTCTTCAGGAGGGGGAAGGAACTTCATGTTTGAGACTCATTGCAAATGTGACTGGAATGCTAAATAATAATATGCACCATTATGGAGCTGTAGTTCCCTTTCCGAGGTCATTGATCAAGAAACCATAACTAAAATAAGAAGGGTAAAATCTAGGCCCCATTGAAGTCAATAGGAATTTAGTCATCAACCTCACTGCACCCAACATTTTGGTACTCAAGGTTTCCCTTAGTGATTCCATATGAAGGAAAAGTCAAAGTCCTGGCATCAAATATGATGATTCAAATAATACAGTATGTTCGGTATGTATTTCTTCAAAATATTCGTACATTTGGGATGTCAGTGTGTAGCTAATAAAGTCATGTGAAATCATCAATCCTGACACTTGCTGTCTTAGACTGGAGCAAACACCTCCTCTGTGTTGTTTTTTTCATAAGCTGTTAAAGCAGAAAGCCAGCTGAGTTATCAGTGTCTGTAGCATTTTCGTCACCTCACCCCTGAGTGACTGCTACAGATTGCATGCACTGGGCCAAAGGGGCATGAGAAGAACATTTTCAAAATTGTAATAGCCTTTGCCAAAACTTCTGATGTGAACATGTGGCCAGGGAAATGGGATGGTGCCATTTTATAACCCGCAGTGAAGCAATGTCTGGAACCTAGTGAGCATTTTTTACTTATCCCATCTAATAAATTACATCCTTTATAGGAATGCTTTGCCCCATACAGCACAGAGGCTAAGAAGGTATTTCTACATCAGTCTCCACCTCTGTTAATGCCATTCATTTTTGACAGTGTGTGTTTGTCTCATCAGAGCTATTGCTCATGTCTATGAGTTGTGAGCAGTTTGACGGTTTGTTGTTAATTTCCAGAAAGGAATTATGGCTGAAGGAATGAAACACTGAAGATCAGGAATATTATTAAATGACATGGTATTTGAAAGTCTTTTGACAATGCAGGAGGTACCAGAGTGTTAGCAAATACCTATTATAGCCAGGCATACCTGGAAATTCAGCATCTCAGCAGATGCATTCTGCCTGGATGTATATGAAACAAATGATGACAGTACAGCAGGTGTGTTCTGCCCAGACACAGAGGTAGAACCTCTGTGCTCTGAAAATCAGACCTTTTTTAGATGTCTCAGGTTGGTTCCCCAAAATCACTATACATGTTGGAATATCTTGGACAAAAAAAATGCCCGAATAATCAATTTGCTGGGCTGACAAAATTTTAAGCAGGCCAGCACATTGATTTAAGGCATGAAATCCACTTCTTGATTGTCTCCCACAGCCTAAATCTTTTCTCCCCTCCAAAATATATTTTATTTGCCTTGCAAGAGTGTGTGTGGGGGGAATGTTTCCAAAATATGTTGTTTTTAAACTCAATACCTCCCCTAGAGGGACTATTACAAACAGGTTTGGGGGTTTTGCATAATTTCCCCTGCCCCAAGGAAATTATCTCCTCGGATAGCTTTGGGGTCCACCATTTATAGGGAAGCATGTCTTACCTGCATTTGCTAGATATGTTGCAGCTGTGTGTGTGTGTGTGTGTGTGTGTGTGTGTGTGTGTGTCACTCTGAGTGTAACTAGGACACAGAGAACGGCAATAGATGGAGAGGTCTGACCCATGCACAGATTCGGAAATCTCCCAAGCTCACTAAGCAGGTACCAGCAGGAAATCCCCTGTGATGGTGGTAGGAGAGATGATGGAATTCCGGCACATAGCTTTAAGGGTCCTCCGAGGAGAATGAGTCAGAAAACCTGCAGCCCTTGTGCCTCTGGGTGTCCTTTTTTTCTCTAAGTCTGAGACGTGGAACGTCTGCAATCGCTCGTGTTGTGGTTTTTCTGGAGCATTCCTGAAACATGAACGCGCTGATTCCCCCAGATTAGTGCAGGGAAGCCGAGTCGACTGCCCCGGGTTCCCCCACGCCATGGGCAGGCAGAGTTCAGCTGTCTTGTGTGTATATCCTGAGCTCTCTAGAGAATGGTCAAGGCTGGAAACCCTTGAAATAGCTGCTGATGTCATCATAGGATGCTAAATATACATTCTCATGCAAAGACATCATTGTTCAAAAGCCCCCACGAAAACTGCCCTGTAACGATCTGAACAGCTGCTCTAGGACTTTGAAATTGATAGCCCCTTAGTGAGAGATGTGGGTGCCTATATCCTTCTCGCTCCTTCATGTAAGTTTTAATATCTATTTAATCAAGTTTACTGCTTCCTTCTTCCATCCAAATGGATGATTTCATGCAGCTTAGTCAACTGTGACCACAGACTTTTTAGTGGAGAATTTTATATTTATTTAGCGAGCTTAAGGAAATTAGGCTCCTATTGGAAATCAACAAATGGCACTCTCAAATGTAGTTGAATGACTTAAGAGCAGGAGTCTCAGTGGAAATCAATGCTCCTAATCATCCAGTTCTAAGTTACTTAGATTCATACAAAAGTCCCATCCCACCCCTGCAATTCCCATAGTCTCCATTGAAAATCTTATCCTTGTTATTATATATATATATATATATACACACAAATATTACGCCATCTGTGGACAAGCACCTGAGGCAAGCAAATCAATCGAAAGCAAAGAACACATACAAGTGGTTGAAAGCAAAGGATCTGGCTGCTGGGCAAATTCAATTTCATAATATTCTTGAAGTCCAGGTCATTTAATGGGACTGAGATTTAGGACCTAGGTCCTAGCTCGTGATTCCCAGTTCCATCCATCCATCCCCCATATGCTTAACTTCTGTCATTGACTTCAGTGAGGCTGAAGCTCATGTTTAACGTTAGGCACATGTGAAAGTGCATTATGAAAGGGATGAGCTTAAGTTCAGGTTTCAATGCTTTGCTGACTTCAGACCACGATGAACATTGTAGGCCACAAACCCAACTCAATAAGTCTGACTTCCAGAAATGCATCCTGCCTTGCTAACTTCTGTTCTCTATGCTTTTATATGCTCAATTTGGCGTATTCGTTCCCAGACCTGAGGACAAAAACTGCACTCTTGGGATAAGACTTTTTTCACATCAATTTCTCACCTGGAACCATGTTCTTACAGAAGAGTTAAAGCCATTTAAATAATTGGCATTTAATAATAGCGATGCTGATGGAACCTCATGGTGCCGATGAGACTCAGACATTGATGCTGTGGGATAGGTACATGAATCAGATATTTACAGTGTAATCTTTTAGATCTGCAAACAGCTGGAGTAAAGCTGATAACTAGAGGCTCCACTTTTGTCAGGTATTGAATACCTCCTGCAAGTCAGGGGGCCATCAGAACATTTGGGTTTTCCTGTGAACATCCCAGCATCTTGCAGAGTCCAACCCAAATCCTCAACATGAGGTATGACAGTCAGTCTGATTTCCACTGTCAGGAAGTTCCAGAAGCATAGCTGTATTAGCTGATTTCAGCAAAATGGAAAAGGAGTCCTGTGGCACTTTTAAAGACCAATGAATTTATTTATTGTATAAGCTTTTGTGAGCACAATTGAAAGCTTATGCAATAACCACATTTGCTGGTCTTTAAAAGTGCCACAGGACTGCTTTTTCATTGTATTGTCGGCAAGCAGGAACATGGCCAGTTCTTATCCCAGCATCTGGAGAGTCAGCAAACAGAGATGTTCCTGGCTGTAATAAAGGCTGTATATGCTAGTGTAGGCTAGACTATGTTTCTCAATCATTCCTTGGTTTTCTGTGGCCTTATGCCAAGTCATATGTGCAGGGCTGTAGCCAGCTCCTTTCCCTGTATGACGTCACCCCCTCATTTTCAATACCCATAATCCCAGCTACTTCCTAGGGGTCCCTGACCCCCTCGGGCTGGTGTTATTTCCTGCTACCACCCCCACTGACATGCCCATTTGTTCAGCATCTTGCAACCACATTACCCAGGCAAAGCAGCTGTGGAAAATAACTTTCCAAGAAGTGAAGTCAGTCAAGGAATTCATTCGGCCCCACAGCTGGGGCTAGAGTCAGACAGAACCACAGAAGGGAATTGGGAAAGACGCTTTGAGCTTTGTTATGAATCATCATTCACCTTTTGAATGATTGCTTCCATCTGGCCATGAATGGGGCTGGTGTGTGTGGGAGCATGTGCACATGTGGGATGCATGGTTGTCAGAGGAGCACAGCCTTTTCTGGCTGTACAGTCACAGAAGCACAAGGACAAGTCTGCATGTGTGGATAAGCTGGCTCCGATTCAGGTAGCCAGAAAACAAGCAGGGACATAGTCAGTTCTATGTTAGTCCACATTATCAATCAAGGCATATGGGAATTTGTTACTGATGAGGCACATTTGCCACTAAAGAAGGCATTTCTTTGTCTCCCACAGCACTGGAACTGGGTGATAGTTTAAGTGTAACCCTGTTGTTGCAGAGACTGTTGTGTGCACTTGTCATTAGTTAAGGGATATCACCCCAGTGCTTACAAAAATAATAAAAAAAAAGACCTAACAGACACACTGGCAGGCTAAACAGAGACTTGAAATTGAGTGATATTAGAAATACGTTTCTGACAGGTGGTATTTACTGAGGGACAACCCATCTGAATTTTTAATCACTGAGGGACATGCTATACTCAGTGCGATCTTTGCTTTCCACAAGTCACTCATAGTATACATTTTTATGTGTGGGGTACCTGAAGTTAGTTGATTGTATTTTATATGTCCTATTAAATGTATTGACCTTAATCTGAGCTACTACAGATAATGCACTATATTTATTTTACGACTTTTAAACCAAACTTCATATTTTCTGATAATTTAAGTATTGTACCAAGCTGTACAGAAAATCTTTCTTTCTTTTTACCTGTGTATTAGATAATTTTAACGTTAGCACTGACTTTTTTCTAAAGCTGTTAATAGCTTTTGCCTAACAGTGCTCCTGTTGCTATCATCTGGAACTCTGAAAAGTGAGGAAGAGGCTACATGAAGACCTGGGGTCATGTCCCAATTTCACTAGAGACTTGCTGCATCACCTTGGATTGATAATTAAACCACTCTGTGCCCTAGTACCCATCTATTTGATGGAAATATTAGCCAGACCTTACAGGGGCACTGGGATGATAAGTTCCAAAGGGGCAGCCATGTTAGTCTTCCATCTACAAAGGCTGAGTTATGTAGAAAAGTGCCAATCTGTTAATTATTATTGTGGCAGCCAAGCATGTTACAAAAATAATGCATGGGGAATAGAATCAAGCAGTTTTTTTTTCTGTTTGTTTGTTTGTTTGTTTTTTAATGGTGCTGGTACTCTTATCTTCACAGTAAATTTGGAAAATGCCTCTCCCACCCCTCTTCTTCAAGTTATGGGGGAGATAGAGAAATTATCATATCATGTTACAGCTGGAAGGATTTCTCACAGTCAAGGAAAACAACAGGAAAATGTTGTCATGCATAGATGCTGACTGGAGCAAATTTTTCGCTGTGTATGATTTAACCATTAATTATTATGGAAGTTCATTTTGATTGGCAAACAAATTTCAATGTGTGTAATTTCCCATTTAATGCCTGGCAAAGATCACATAATACTTCCTATTTTAGTACTGTTGGAAGAAGAAAAACAGGGAGTCCCAGAAGTAGATTGAGTTGAACATTACCCTTTTTTGCCTGCTCATTCCAGCTTGATGCTGGGAGTGAGCAAAGTGTGTGTGTGGGGGGGGGAGGGATTTATAATCTCTTTATGTTTAAAAATATGTAGAAGCTTACATTCATAACAACTCCCCAAAGATCCTTTTTTGGTTACATTAACTCCCAAGTACTGACTATTAATAACAACCTGTTGCCGCTCTGCTTGCAAAGTACAGAATTTCGTAAAGTCCTACAGGCTGGTACATTTTAATAAGAAAAAGGCAGGTTTCATTTTCTAATTTTATAAGATATGGATTAGAAAACCTCTGGGTTCACAACATTCCTGGTCTTATGGCCAAGTGAGGCAACAATGCAAAGTGAATATTTTCTGGATTTCCAACTCAAGAGACTGCCACATAGAAGTGACTATGTGAGAACACTTCATCTTGCAAGAAAACCCAAGCTCTTTGTAATGTTTGTCCCTGCGCTTTGTTGATGGTCACTGCAAAAATCAGTTGCACAGGGAATTGGCGCCTTTGCCATTTGGTGGGGAAAGTGTAATCTGTAGGCTGAAGTGCTAAGTGTGGAATAAGCACAATATGATTTGTTCCTGCCACTGTAGCTACCAGAAGTCAACCATTAACAACATGGTTCACCAGCAGGCATGTGCTATTATAAAGACTGTCCCGTGGTTGCAAATTGTGCAGTAACAAAATCAGCATGCCAGGCTTTTACCGACCATTTTCAACACAGTTCTCTGGAATTTGGTAACACTGCACAACTTTCCACATACATCTTAAATGTTCCATATTATTTCTTCAGTTTATGATTTTTTTCGAAAAGGGTGTAGCACATTTTGGGGAGGGGTCTGGGACATGCTGTCCTTTGCCCCGAATTCCTGGACCTGTTTGAGGCCTGGGTGTCGCTGGTAGGGCGCACACAGGGCACAGGCCCCAGTTACCCCAGCCAGTGCCCACAATTTCTCTCCCTGGCAGGCACAGAAGCAGACAGCCTCCTTCAGCTCCTGTGCCTGCCTGGGAGAAGAGCTTAGCTGAAGGGACTGTCCCACCCTGCATTACATGACTCTAAAGGGGGCAACATGGCCGCCTGAGGAGAGGCAACATGGCCGCCCCAAGGGGAGACAACATGGCCGCCAGACATCTGTCCATCAAAGCGGAGCTCAAGGGGTGGGGCAGGAAGTATAAAAGCCAGGCCAAGGAGCTCAGTCCCACCCTGGCCGCTGAAGAGGAAGGATGGCTCTCTCCCGGCTCCTCTGCCCCGGCCATTCCTCCGGCAGAGGGAAGACTCACCTACCCGCGGGCCTCCATCCCAGTAGCAAGATGGCTGGCTTTGGCCTCCCATGGCAGGTTCCCCTGAGGAGGGGCCCACTCTGCATGAGGATGGCGGGCTGGGAAGACACTCGGCGTCTGGGAACCCCGACTTTTCCCCGGAAGGCCCGGACTGCCATGACCCAGCCCTGCCACTGTCTTCCTGTGATTTGGAGGAACTGCCGCTTGCTAGGCAAGAAGCTAACCTCCCTCCAGGGCAGGAGCTGGAAGAGCTGCCCCTCGCATCGGACCAAGTGGAGAATCCGGAGATACCCCACCAGAAGAGATGGCAGTCCCCACTGGAGCTTCCCGACCTATCCCTGGCAGATAAAATGGACGGGCTCTGCTCCTTGCCCCTAAGTGACTTCCCGGAGGACTCGGTCGAAGGGGCCAAACAGGTACTAAAGAGAGAGTAGAAAGGCAGTAGCCCAAGGGAATTGTGCTCCAAATACCCAGGACTGAGCCCCATACAAGGGTCGGCGTGTTGTGGCCGCATCCCTGCTGAGCCTGTGGTCGAATCCGGGGCCACTGTCAGGGCCCTGGGCTGGGACACAGTGAAATAGGGCAGGCCTGTGTCCTCCTCCTCCTTTCCCCTTCCCCTAGACGGCAACCCCATCTTATACCTTGTGTTGTTTACCCCCTTGTACCTAAAGGCTATGTCCACACATACAGCGTTATTTCGAAATAAGTTATTTTGAAACGAGTTATTTCAAAATAAAGTCCTTATTTTGAAATAAGTTAATTCGAATTAAGAAAATGTTAATTCAAATTAAGGGAAAGCCTGCTATCGAAATGGCTGTTATTTCAAAATGGTTATTTCGAAATAAGGCCGTTCGGACATGTTGTTTCGAAACAGTTGTTTCGAAACAATGATGTTGTTTCGAAACAACGTGTCCAAATGGTGTTATTTCGAAATAACCATTTCAAAATAACAGCTGTTTTGAAATGAATGGGGTTTAAGCTGTTTTGAAATGACGGTTCTTATTTCGAAATGACAGAGCCTGTCATTTTGAAATAAGAAAACGTCATGTGGACCTAATCTTTTTTATTGCGAAATAACCAGTGTTCTTTTGAAATAAAAGAGACGTGTGGGCATACCCAAAGACTTGTGATTTGTGTATCCTATGTAAAGACATTGGACTATTGATGGAGTGCTTTATCCCCACATTATAGACTATTTGTTAGTGTGTGCTGTTCTTCCCCAAACCCCTTTCTGTCCCTGGAAAGGACTAGAGGCTAAGAACTGGTTTAGTTCACTTGCAGCAGGCGGACAGCCTGCCCTTGGATGAGGCCGGGTGGACCTTTTCACAGTGACAAACACACGTGGTGCAGGGTGGGAGAAGAGGGAAATTTAAATCCTACCCTCTTCAGCCCAGCTGCCTGTAGCCTTATAGTATGGGCAAATGCTATGGGGTCCACCCCACTGGGCAAGGCGAGGGAAAGGGGAGATGGCGGAAGACAAACGGAAGTGGGGGCAAGAGCGGGTCTGGCCGGCTGGCTTGGCTCCCAGCTGGCTGGATGGCTTGGCTCGGGGCTTGGCGCTCTGGTCATGGGGCCAACTTGGCTCAGGGCTTGGGCCTGGCTTGGTGCTCCAGACTGGTGCTGGGCACGGCTCAGGAGCTGGCACAGCTCATGGGCCGGCTGGGGCCGGCACAGTTCAGGGGCCGGTGGCGGGAAGCCAGAGGCTGCCATGGCTTGGTGCTCTGGGGTCGGCGGCAGGGCGACTGAGGGTCTGCAGCCAGGGCTAGGGCAGGGGGCCGCCAGCACGCGGCCCAGATGGGACCTGCGATCGGCGTGGTGGCAGCATGGCAGGGGGCGACGCCTGTGCCCATGCCCTGAA
The DNA here is from genome assembly GCA_007922195.1 of Podocnemis expansa. Lineage (NCBI taxonomy): Eukaryota > Metazoa > Chordata > Testudines > Podocnemididae > Podocnemis > Podocnemis expansa. The sequence continues at coordinate 6,291,748 of ML682047.1, forward strand.
TGGTTCTTTGGGACAGCGATGCTCCTGGCTCCAGGGTTTTCTAGAGCTTTCCACACAGAAAAAAAATACTATAGATAGATGTGGTGAATATAATTATACCCCCTGTTGCTGTTTACAGGTTTAGTCAATAGTGCGCAGGCATTTAACTTCACAACATGCTGTTTTTTGTAACTCCAATGCCTACAAATTACCGATCAAGCATTTAGGAAGGGGGGGACGTGGGAGAAAGATGATAAGCACGTTCGCTTCAATCTTCCTCAGGAGAGGAAAGATGCATTCTTTTACTTACATCTGTTGCACAGACTGTGAGATGGGAAGTGATGGAAGAAAAAATAATACACTTTAACCAGAACCCCAGTTACGGGGAAATACAGCCCGCCTGCCTCTGACCCTGTAACCATAACAACCTATGGCTCTGGCAGAGGCCTACTGTTGAGCTCCAACTTTACTCTCCTACAAATAGTAACAACAGTGGGGATGAAATAACTCCATTACTCAGATAAATAAACAGACATTAAATCAAGATGGATTCATAGACTGTTCCCCTAGCACCACCAACATGTCATTAGCTTATGTGAGCATACTGGTGCATTAAGAGCCTGCTCCTGCCATGTGTCTTTTGCAAGCCTCATCCTTAACTCAGCTGGATGTACATGAAAGACTGCAAGCCACAATGACACAAGAAGCCTGTTCAAAGACAGACACAAGGAGATGTTTACAATTTTTTGTGGAAGCTGTGTATTCTGGCTAAGTGTAAACAGATGTCTTCGGTTGCAGATGCACTGTCCCATAAAAGTTGTTGTTTAAAGGCTGAATGACTCTTCATATTGCCTAATAAAGCTCAGAGGTGCAGTGGAAAGTTGTTTGAGCCTCTCATAAACCTACATGACAGTTAATCTGAAATGCCATTAGCAAGAAAAATCAGTGAGGTCTGGGGAAAAACAGTGCTGGAAAATTGCAAAACATGTTGCAAAACCAACCTTCTGGAAAATTCACCGACACTTATGAGAGGAAAAAATTGATAGCCTTGTGCTTTCCTCCATTTGCCTCTGCTCATGCTGTGGTACTCTGATGTTAATTAAACAGAGTAAGCTACTGAAGAGAATGGCACAAACACACATTAGTAACATATTTGAGGAAAGGGGAAATGATAAAATGCTCCTTACCATGCATAAATTAAACACACGTCTATCTCCCATGTGTAAAGAGTGAGTTCCTTAGGCCACATTTCTTCTTATGGGAAGCATAAGGTAACTCCCTGGAAAATTCATTGAAAAGGGCTAGATTTAAAGACATGTTTTGCAATGATTTAGCAAAGGATATACTTCACAACATAGCCCACCCAATATTCATTAGCAGCCTGGTTTCAGTTCCTTTCAACATCATGGGTATGCACACATTGCGACTAGGGGCACACATACCACATCAGCTTTAATTTAGCTAACAGTGAGGACACAGCATTGGGGACTGCAGCATGGGCAAGCAATGAGAGTAAACGTAACCTGCTAGGCTGGGCTCAAATTCATTCACTTGCCCCTCTCCAGTGCCCCACAGAGAAACCCCTGCAGAAAGCAGCTGGAGAGCCAGGATCCAGTCTGTTCAGGACTCACAGCGAAGACTGCTCAGAGTTCCCATCCCACATTAAACTATTGCTCAGAATAAACATAACAATGAACTTTATTAACTAACTAAATGAACCTTATCCTAAGAAACCATAATAAATTTAAACAAAACAGTAAGCAACCCAGGAGTCCCAATGTTCAGGTGGAGTCACCCTTATCTCAATTATAGTCTCTAAGTCCTTGAGGCTTACATGCAAAACAGCATCCATCCTCATCATCTCTAGCTGCAGCAATCCTCAGGTGAATGCCATGCGGTCCTTTCTTCCTCCCGTGTAGCCAGCACCACACAAATCAGGTCCCTCCCTGGCCATCCAGCTCTCAGTTCTCCTGCAGACAATTCTCCAAAACTGTCCAAAGCAGGGAGAAAACATCCTGCAGTCCACTTTCACACAGCTCCTTTCACTCAGTCCCCTGAGCACATGGACTCTGCAGCTCTCTCTACTCCTCTCCAGGCTGCTCTTCTCAGGCTTTTCCCTGGGCATGTAACTCCAGCAAACAATAAAATTTGTGGAGCATGCTCAATGTGCTACCACACGCTCTTACCAGAAAGTTCTGGTTTCTGGGCTGCAAAATCTGCCCAGCAATGCAACCCAGCCATAAGGCCTCTCTGAAAGAGATTGCATCTTCTTACCCATGTGGGTTACATAAACACCTCAGGGGCCCTGTGACAAACACTGCAGCTTCTGCTACCTAATCCTCATTGGTATTTTTAGTGAACTGATCTTAACTGAAGATGCTTTGCAGCAGCAGAATCAGAGTGCTAAGTGGTTGGGTCTGCATTAGAAAACAGATTTCTTGGCCTGATTTTCGTTTGCACCAAGGCCACTACAGTAGTGCAATGAAGAACTAGAGGCCCTTCATGAGGTGTATAGTGACTTGAAAGTAAATGAGATTCAGGCCTGAAATCTTTTGTTCTCATTACCAAACCCCAGGTCAACAGGGCCACCAGTAGGATTCACACAATAGTTATCATGGATAATTCTACTGGCCTGTGTGGTTAATGTTTTAATTTTATACATGAGGTAACAGAGGACAGGTCCCTCAACATTGCTGTTCATAAGTGCTTGACGTACTCTGTACATGTACTCTGGAGTATGTTCCGGCACTGTAGGACATTATCTATCTATCTATCTATCTATCTATCAAGCAACGCCAGGAAATCTCATAACTCGATCAGTCTTTTCCTCAGTAAGAATAATCTCTTTTCTCTGCCTAGGCTAACCCGAGCAGTGAGTTGAGTACATGATGTGTAGGAAAGAAGTTAAATTGGCTGAGAGAGTTTGAAGGTTGTCTCTGTGACAGGAACTGTACCCACGGATTAAGCGATGATGTTCCTGTTTGTCTATATATTCCAGAATGGAGAAAGTCCTGTGGTACCACAAGGATTGGAAGAATGTAATCTTCCTTCTGAGGTGAATCTGGGATTTCATGTGGATTTATCACAGTTTCAATTACAGAGCATAGCGGTATGTTTAAAATGTACACAGTCTTTGCTCTTCATGAGCATGCTTTTCCAAAATAGCTCAGGGCCAAAAGTCTACGAACTCTTCACCCCTCACAGCTAGATTTTCTATAAATTCACTTGGTTCTCATGTGGACTCCTAAAACATTCAATGGAAATTGAGGAGTCAACGAATATTTTTTTCAACTGTTCAAAATTCAGAACATTCCAACCTGCCATACAAGAAAGATTTTGTGAATGGAGCGAGTGGGATAGGAGCGTGTTTCAATTAACTACAAATTTTGGTTAAAAACATTGTCAAATTTCAAAATATTCAATCATTTCTCATCAGCACAAGGCAGCTCTCCATGAGCTGCTTCCCACCGATGAGTGTGCGTTACAAGCTCCCATCTGTATCAGTCCACAAAGGATATGAGGATGCCTGAGCTTAACTTCAGCTCAAGTGCCTTAGCTTGCTCAGGGAATTCATTCTTTTTTGCACTGGCGGCTCTGCTTCAATATCTGGTGTGCTTATCAAAATGGCGGCCATCACAGTGCCACTCAATGCCAGACAACATGCTTAACTTTTTGGAAAATGTAGGCCCACAAGTCCTGGGTGTAACTCCCACTGATTTCATTGCTAAAGGCAGAACTCACTACTATTATTATAATTAATCATCGGTGGTCTGGTTAGTGCTGGCTGGAAAATATGCAATTTGAACAAACAAACAAACAAACAAACAAACAAACAACTGGTTTTGAAATGTATTTGTGTTATCCATCAAAATGAGGAGACTAATTTTCAAAAAATATATTAGAGAAACACTAGCACTTCCAGGCAGAGGGAACAGTACTGACAACACCAAGTGTTCACAAATCATGAGTCAGGCTCACCAAAAATCATGAGATTGTATAAAAAGAAAAGCTTTGATATTTTTATTTGCCTTTTGCTGTTTGAGCCTTTAGGATGCACCGGGCTCTTTTGGAAACTTTCTCTACAGCCATGAGAACCAGAAATTTCCTTCTTCTTCTTTTTTTTTTTTTGAGACTAATGGTTGAAATCATCACATATCCACTTGACTACAACAGCTGGAGCTTTAAAGTAAGCAACGATTATCATGAAACTCATGACAAAATCACTTCGACAGCACCTCTAGACATAGCCCTTATCTGAATATGTTCATACAGCCTTAAGAGACAGTGTGCTCTTAATTCTGGGATACTTATCAATGCAAAAATCGCTAAACCGCACCTGCATGTTTGTAATTCCCATATTGACAGCATATCTAGAAAAACCATTGCTTAGCAGATCAATTTATGAAACAGTATCAGCTTTGTTTTATGTAACATTATCTCTTCCTTATCTCATTTAACCTCACTCACCTTCCTAGTTCAACTTTTTTTTTTAAATTTCTTATAATAATTCATCCATGATCCTTCTTGTGTTTTCGTGTTGATCTCCTACCACATCCAGGCACATGTGACTACCAGATCATTGTACTCCATCAGACCACTTCATTCATGCTCAAGCAACTAGGATTTGCAGAAGATGTTTCAGACTTTGAGGCAGTCTGCTGCAATCACAGGTTTTGGGTCCTGTGAGATAGCCTCACTCGATCATCCCATTTTTAGACTGGCCAGCTCCACAGTGAATTAAGGCAACACCAATACAGGACTGATCTGTAACAAGTGGTAGGTGATTGACTCTGGGGAGCTGAAGTTCACAGGCTACAGGGTCACTTTGTTTGCCATAACTGAATCCTTGTCTGTCTGGAGGGCAATGTGAGGGATTTAATGGTGGCAAAAAGACTTTGTCATGATTTTAGCTGATTCAGTGAAAATGTTATGTAGTAGATGTTTTGCATCTGTCCATTGTCTTTTGCACTCAAGTGTACTGGCAACTTTTCAGCCTTATTAGAAGGAGCAGTGCCTGCAGTTACAGCAAAGAACAAAAATCTCCCCCTTTGCCAGTCATAGTCATGGCTTTCAGAAGCTCCTTTGTGAGTCATAAGGCAGGAAATATGCTCCTTTGCAAAATATTTTATTGGTCTTTTTTCAGACGACAGTGCTGCTCATGGGATTAGGGCTAAAATTCCTAGAGTTTTTCTCGCCATGGGGTACTGCTCCCTGCACCACATTATTTAGCATAAGATTCATGAGCATCGTCTTGCCGCTCTGGAATTCTCTGGGATTAGGGGACGTGAGGGTTTGTTGGAAGCAAAGACAGTGCAGCAGAGTGCTAACTGCTTTCATCAGAACCAATGGGAATTCTTCACAAAAATCCTCAGTGCAAGGTATTTTGTGGGGAACTGCATCTGGCATTTAATGGGTCTGGAAGCAGCATGATCTCCTGCTGCATCTTTCCAATGTGAGTTAGTGCACAGCCACCAGTGGTGCTCAGAAAATGACTGGTAGCACAACCATGTAGAACGACAGCTTTCTAGCCCAGATGGTACATGGTAGTGAAATTCCACAGGATTCCTTCTTTTTGGATCCCTTCGATCCAGAGACTGGAGACATCCTCGCTCCTGCTAAACCCACAAGTTTTTAAGCTTTGCTAGAGAAGAGGGTTTCTAGAAAACTCAACGCGATTAACCTTTCTACTGGAAGTTTTTTTCCATGGGATGGGACAATCTATAATTGCCCATCTGGATCAGATCATTTGTCCATCTAGTCTACTATCCTGTTTCTAATGATGGCAAACAGCATATACTCCAGAAGAAGGTACAAGAAACACTGCAATAAAATAACATGCCCCCCCCCCCCCGGGAGGAGGAGAGTGGCCGATGGACAGCTCCTAGCCAGGGACAGTGGTGTGTCAACCTAACCCCACAGACTGCTCTCCCCTCCTCTGCCTCTGTGCTGGGTGCACCTAGGGAACTGATGGGATCCCAGGCGTGTGGGGGTTAGGAACTCGTCCCTGCCTGGTTGAAATTACTCCAGCCGTGGTATAGCTGGATAGGCTCATGTGGGAAAGGGGAAGGGCTGGAATGGGAGCACAGATACCAGGGCATCGCTGTGCAATCCTGCTTGGAGCCAGGAGCAGTGCGGCTTTGATCATCAGAGCACTGCTGGGTCCAGGTCATTTGAGAGAGAGGTTAGACCAGAATGAAGGTGCAGCCACCATGCAGCTCTGCTTAGGGCTGGGAGCGGGGTGGAGTGCTACTCTAAATCATCCTTCATGCCATTTTTGGCATGCATGCATAGGTTGCCACCCTCTGCTGTGCAGTCTCGGGAATGGAAATCAAGCATGATGGCATCAGAAACAATGGAACAATGGAAGCCTCGTTTACTCCAAAAGCATAGTGGAGGATGGGAAGCCCACAAAAAGGAAAAAGCACCATGAGGTCACCCTACCTCTTGAAACAAGTTAATTGAATTTTGAAGATACATACAAGGAGAGAAGCCATCTTTAACATACCTCACTAGACTGACACAAGAAGCCAGAGCTCTTGGGAGCTGAGAATGATGGATCCTTCCCAGCCTGACACAAGAAACCAGAGCTCTCGGGAGCTGAGAATGATGGATCCTTCCCAGCCTGAGTGGAGGGGTTGAAGTGTTTGGGAACTGAATATAGGTGAAAATTTGCTTTTACAAAGATTGTACCTTGCTAGATTGAGTTATGGACTTTTAGAAGCATATTTTGTTTCATGCTACGTCATTCCTTTTATTCCCTATCTTCATTCCTTACTATAAAATTCAATTAATTCTATGTATATTTTGTTAATAAATTTATTTCTTTTTTACCTTAAACCAAGTCAGTGCTGTCTTTAAAGGTAAGGGTGTATTTACCTCCCATTCAGTTAATAAGCTGAGCAGTAGATTTTCTCTCATTACAGGAGCAACAAACATTATTGTTTCTCTCAAATTTCCAGGAGAGGGCTGAACACTGAAGAGCACATGGTCTCCAGAAAATTCAGGGCTAGGACTAGGAGTGTGTTGGGGTCACCTCTCTTGTTGTAACTGAGGCTGGTTAAAGTGAGAATGGGGCTGTGAACTGGCTCCTGTGGCCAGTGCTACTGAGCCCAGACTGTCTAGTGTGCATGTGCATGCGTCTGCAGACACACACACTCCGGGTGTGACTTGAAGACTGGCTGGGAGCACCGGGTATGTCTACACTTAGAGCTGAATTCAAATTGATGGCTATCAATTCGAATTCTATTAAATGCATGGACAGACTGGCTTTCCTCAATTTGAATTGAGGAACTCCTCAGTTCGAATTGATGAAAGCTGACTTCAAATTGGTCAAACCTCGTTTGACTTCGAAGTCAAGGTCCATTCGAACTGAGTAATTCAAGTTGACCCAGTGTGGCCATGTCAATTCAAATTCACTGTTAGTTTGAATTAGCCACAGCTTGATTTTTCCCTATACACTAGTGGCCCCTACCGAATTCGAACTAGTAAGTCCTGTTCATGGACATGCCAATTTGAATTGGATTTTGTAGTGTGGCCATGTCAATTCAAATTGACTGAATTTGAATTAATAATTATTAGTGCGAATTCACTAATTTGAATTCATAATTCGAACTGAAACTCTAAGTGTAGACATAGCCACCTGGACTGGGAGCTCGTGCAGCAAAACATTGCAAAGCACCGAGGGTTTCAAGACAAATGGTTACCCAACTGGTCTGGACTGAAGCCCTAAACACCATCACAATTATATTAAAGTCCAGACAATATCTATCACTGATATCTTGCAAATATTTAGACAAAACTGATATGAAATGATCCAATTTAAGCAAATCAGTGTTTTTTTGTGATGGAAAACTGTGCCACCAAAAACTTTTCGACCTATTCTGTTTATCACAATGCTGTGTGCTTTGGAAAGCTCCATCCACATCTTCCACTGGTAGACAGTCTGTAAGCACTGATGTTCTTGGAGTACATTCAGGAAACAATAAGCCTGATATTGTATGTAATATAAACTAATCAAATCATCCATAGTCAAGAAGGCTCTTCACAAATGGCTGGTATTAATCTTGTTACAAATGTTTACTTCCTGACATAATGTATGTTTTTGAAAGCAACAGCAGGCAACTGCCATAAGCAAATAACTTGCCAACAATGTTCTTACCATGTGAGAGTTTTGATACCGGAAAACAAACGTAAACATGCAAAGAGAAAAGTTCTTTTTTGGTGCAGTATCAGAGTAACTTGAGAAGGCAAATCAACTGGTCCTGCATCATTCTTCAACATTCAGGCAAAAATACTTGAAATAACTAACTAATATAGTGACAGAAGTCTAAGACTTGAGGGAAACAGTATGGTGTGGCTCGATGACTTGGATAAATCCCATCCCTGCAGTGTGTCCCAGTTTCCCCACCTGTGAGACAAAGATATCGACATTGATCTCCTTTGTGAAATGGTCGGAGATCTACTGATGAAAGAGCTGGGAAGTTATAAAAGATAAATTCTAGCAAACATGAAGGGAAACTAAACAGATTAACCAGCGTGTCAATACTGATGCAACTCTTATGAGATAACTTTCAGTGGACTATACATTCCCCTGTTAATCATGAAGCTATGATATATACCATCTGGTCTATTCCACCATACAAATAGAAAGCTAGTCTACATTGGGAAGTTAATTCGAATTAAGGAGGCTTAATTGGAACTAACTTAGCTGTCTACACTAGGCTTTCGTTAGTTCGATCTAAGAAATTCCTTTGTTCGAGCTAATGAATGCTTAGTTCGAGCTAGTAACTACCTTCGGTTTGTTCAAACCAAGTGCTTAGTTGAAGTGTTAGTTCGGACTAAGTATGGTGTAGACTAGGACTAACCCTTAGTTTCAACTTAATAAAATCGAAGTAAGGGCAGTTAGTTTGAACTAACAGAGTGGACTAATCTGAACTAACTTCGAACTTATTAGTTTGAACCAACAAATTCAAACTAACTTTCTGTAGTGTAGACATAGGTGAATGGCTTTGGTGATGGACTCAAAGCTAGGCTGCAAGATGAAATAAGATCAGGAAGGGAGCTGGACCTAGAGGAAGGCTAGTCCAATGCCAAATTTGTGAAACCTGAGTTTAAGTCTCTGCTGTGCCACAGATTTTCTGTCTCATTCAAGGCAAGTCACTGAGTTTCTCTGTGCCTCATTCTGTACAATGGGATGAGGTTGACTTTTGTGTTGTTTCTGATCTTTCTAATTTTAAATCTTTCAGCTTTCTGCCTGGTTGCCAAAGTTAGACTGATTATACGTTTAGAGACCTCAACGTGTCAGCAAATTTGTCATGGCACCCTGCTTAATGCAAATGTGCTCCATTTACACACTCATTTGTTTTATTTTGGACCATGTAGGTCATGGCAAGTCAGCCATGAAATCAAAGAGTATCCCTCTCTACTGTAAAAGGTAGATGTGGCAGGGCTTGGAGGTGGAAGAGAAGGAAAAGAGACATCAACTTTATTTGGAGGAAAAATGAACTAAAATAGTCAGTCACCTAGATATGAGACACCCCAGAAATTCTCCCAGCTGACTAACTTGGTTAGAAATTGTAACTGCAGAGTTCTTGCTGTTTTGTTTTGTTTTTTAAACCTATTCCTAGAGTCTACAGGGAATTCTGGGGAATCCCAATATATTGGCTGATCAGATGCTATTACTAGACAGCTATATGATCTATGCAACAAGCTATTGCCACAGGAAGAAAGGAAACTGAGGCAAAGGCTGTCAGTGGAGCCTCTCCAAATCCATAACAGTTTTCTTGCTTCACTATCACTGCAGATCTGCTATATTAATAAAACTCCTTTCCTAGGGCAATGTTGGCCTCAAGTGAAAGACTTCTGTCTTTCTCTTTCCTGCCACTGTTTATGTATAATAACAAAAAATACTGTAATTCAAAAACAGACTTTTTTTTCAGTTTCCTCAACACTCAACCACAAATCCACAATGATACCTACAAAATCAGGTAGGTGAACTGATTTCCTCCACTCCCAAGCTTCCATGCTCAAACAGTGGAAAGGGAAGAACAAAGAAAGGTATTTTTAAAAAATCATATTGTGGGAAAATTCTGTATTATTTTATTATTACTACAATCATTGTGCTTCAAAAATTAAAACAGAAACATTTGTTTTTGTGCAGCACATCTGTCAATGGTGCATCCTGTAGTTATTTTTCTTCTTTCTTTTTTCTAAGTTGCTTGTCAGCATGGTACCTAAGTGACATATGACATACAAAAGAGAGTGCCCTTAATGGAAATCTTCTCACAGCCTCCCTTGTTGGTGGTGTTTCTTTTATTCTTTTTGTCATATTTGTTCCTTTCCTCCATCTTCTTCCTACCAGCATGATATTATGCAAGTAACTTAAACTGATCCTCTGCTCCAATTACACGTTTTTTTAAATGTCCATTAATAGATGTGAAGCACTCATATGTTCCTCATTAGTATAATAGCTAAGAAGACTGTCACACCATCCTCTCCTTTGTGATCCAGGTCAGTGCCATTTGTCCCAATCAGTGGAGAATTAAAGGAATGGAGAGGTTAGATTTATCCAAGGTCACATAGTGAGTCAGTAGCAGAGTCAGACACTGGTCCAGGGAGCCCTCAATCTCTTCTCCTGGTCTAACCAGATAACCACAGTCTCTCTTTAATTATATGTTTCTTTTGCATTATTAGAGGCTCTACTCCTACCATTTGCAGAGGGTTTTATTTATTGTTTCATAAATGGGGTTATTGTCCCTCTGCGTCTGTCACTGTGGTATAGCATAATACAGTGGGACTTGGAAATAATCATGTGGTTTATTGTTTCTTTATGCTAATGAAGATGAATGGTCTACTAAATTACTGTTCAAGAGCCTGCTTTAATGTTTCCTCTCTTTTCTGCTCTGGAGATTAATGCCTCTATAAACTCTTCTTGAGAGGGGAGTGTGTTCATATTCCCCTTCTGTAGGTGTGGATGCTGAGATGCTGGCAGATGTTTACATTTCAGGAGGATCTTTGTGTATGTGCACTATTTTCTCTGTAAAATATTCTGCTGGGTGGATTTGCTGGTTGGGGAGTCTTGTGAGAATTCCTTCCCTGTAGCAAGCAATTTTGAGGTTAGAAGCAAATTGTTTCTTTCCTCAAACAAACAAACAAACAAACAAACAAACAAACAAACAAACAAACAA